>APFE031092895.1:172382-192333 GCA_000404065.3 Pinus taeda
AGGCTGTATAACTGTCTCTTCAGATAAATTATGTTTGTCAATGATTTTGTCATATAGAGGTTTTCAAGTTTTTCCCACAATCCTGACGCCGTAGTCTCTTCAACAATGTTGAAGAGAACTTCATCCGCTAAACATAGCCGGATGGTAATGAGAGCTCGGGCATCCAAGTCCTCCCAGTCTGAAGTGGTCATGGTTGCAGGTTTTTTAGTCTCCCCATCCAATGCCTTGTGCAACCCTTGTTGCACAAGCAGATCCTTAACCTTCAGTTTCCAAAGAGCAAAATTGCTCTTTCTGGTGAATTTCTCCACCTCGAATTTCGCATTCGACATCTTGGCCATTTATCCTTTCCTAGGGTTTGAGCCTTTCTAGGGTTTTATATTCCTTTAAAAACAACTCCTTATTTCACTCCTTATTTCTCCAACAAAAAAAAAACCCTGAAAAAGTTTTCTTTCTCTTCAAAAAAAACTGCCTTTTTTTTCCTAAAACCTTGGAAAAATTTTCCTTCTCTTCAACAATAAAAAAAAAAAAAAGTCTTTTTTTCTTTAAAAAACTCTGAAAATAATTTCCTTTCCTCTTCAATAAAAAAAACTTTCCTTAAAAAACTCTGAAATTTTTTTTTCCTTTTCTCTTCAAAAAAACTGTCTCTTTTTCTTCACTGCTTTCTGAAAAAAAAATTCTGAGACAAAAATAGTTTTAAAAAATTTCCTCAGACAAAATTTCTTGTAAAAAATACCAGAGTTCTGGCAGCCACAATCATGCACCACACGCCCAGGATTTGGACTCACGCTGGTCTTCACACAACACTTCTTTTGCTAACAGCTTCAACGTATGAACAACAGGATCGCTTCAGGCACGCACAGCCTCACGCCTCCTTCACACAGGGTTTTGGTCAAGCAGAACCAGTACCAGCACTGGAATGGTTCTTCAGCAACGTTGATACACGCAGAAAGATTCGGCTCCACTTCTTGACGCAGAACAATTTCAGCCCTTCAAGCCTCACGTTGATACACCACACTCCCAGGTTTTGGACCACGACTTACGGCTCTGATATCAATTGTAGATTCAGACAGCTAAAGACAAAATTAATAAGCCAAGATAGATAGAAATGAAACTGTTCTATATTGATTGAATGGATGATTCTCCGCACAGCTTATCGATTGATATGTTATTACATTATATTTATATCCTCTCTATAAAACAGAAAAACCGCCTAACTGTTACATAGTTACAGAACTGCCTAACTGTTTAAGAACTGCCTAACTACATTACAGTTCCGTCTAACTACTGCTAACTACCGCCTAACTACAATACAGTTCAAAAAACTATTTGTTGTCAAAAAACTAACAACACCTGCAGATGTAGCTGAACATCTAATGAAGATGGCTGACCATCCCACCGCTGCGCTCGAAAACCTAATTGAAGCTCTTCGCGAGGCCAAAGAAAGAGCAGCTAGTGCCGCTTTGAAGGATATGTCAGAAGAAATTTCTTCCGGTACGGAAGGCCAAGTATGATGTCAGCAAACATTCAGTTAGGTTATCTGCACCAGAGCACGAGTATTCAGAAGATATTGTACATATATTATATCAAAGTAATGGTGAGAAGTAGCAACGTAGAAGAATTAAGATTAAGTAATTGACTATTAATAATGATGTCACATGCCTTATCATACCTATATGCTACATTTTATATTTTATGAGTTGGGAGGTTCAATATGTTTATGTGCTGTGTGAGATTGAACTATGTGAGATGGTGATGTTATAATAGGGATTTTTTATTGTTCCATTCTTATCATATTTATGTAGCAATAATTTATTTCAAGTCCGTACGTTCCCACGTTGAAAAATATATGTGCATCCAAAAGTGGTAGTCAAAAAGGGTAATTTCAGTACATTTCAATTTTTTAAGAAAATTATAGAATTTTAGTAAGATTTAATAAAATTTGGCAAGAAAATTATAGAAATTTTTATAGATTTTTTGATAAATTTATTAGATTTTTAAATTTATATTTAAATTAAATTTCTTATTTTAAATACTATAATTTTTTTTTAATACTAAATCTGTTTCTATCATTAAAAACACATTCAAATATTCTATCATTAAAAACACATTCAAATATTCCTCATGCAATTTTTTTTTTTATTTTTTTTCAAGATCCAAATAAAAATAGCTATCGCAACAGACTTACCACCTCACCTCATAAACGAGCATACAAAAGAGACGGTTGAAAAGGGAAAATTGAAAAAAGTCATGTTAAATTTAATACATTATTACATTATATTGTCCTGTTAAATTTTTACGAAATAAATTAATAAAATTAAAAGATAACGTGGAATTTTATTAGAGTACAAGTAGTTAATATATATATGCATGGATGACTTCCCTTAATCCAGAACCATGCCCACAAAGTATATAGAACTGGCTAGATACCGTGTTTCAATTTCAAAAGTTAACCTAGTTTTATTTTAGAAAAATTAAGATAAAAGGTGTTTAAGTGTCTGTTTATTTTTAATTATATATTTATAATAATGAAGCGTTAAAATGACTTAAATTTATCAATCTGATTTCTTTCAAAAATGTTTTCAAATTTTAATGTTTATGGTTAAAGATCTAGATATATTATAGATTTTTGTAAATGAAAATGTAAATATTTATATTATATATAATATCTAAATATTGATTTTGGAAATCTTTAATTAAAAGTTAATAAAATATTTAAAATAATATATTTTTAATTTTTTTTTTTGTATGATTAAAGAAGGAATGGACAATTACAAGGTTTTGAATTGATGACCATTATATAAGGACTGCCTTAAGAGTGTACCCATTCACCAAGTGTTTTATATCTCACTGGTGACACATCTAACTTTTATCATTAGTCAACTTCATCATTTACAATACAATTCAAGACCCGAATTTGTTAACCTAGACTAATTCCTTAATTAGAATTGCATTTAATGGCCGAGAAAACCATTGTAAAAAATACATCCAAATGATGAAAGAAAAAAAAAACTACCCAAATATTTTTCTCATTGGTTATCTATCAAACCCCCAAATAGTGTTAAAAATAACCTCTCTTGTTAACAAAAATAACTTTATTTTATTAAAAAAAAAGAGACAGAGAGAAAGAAGAGTGTTATTACACCATAAAGAATTAAGAGAAAATTTATTTTGGCATTACCAGATATTTTTTATGGCTTATACAAGTAATTTGACACATAGGCAAGGACTAGTACTACATGTTGGCAAGCACTATAAGTTTTGGTCCATAAATATTATGAAATTTTTTAGGAGTATGGATGATGGATCAATGACTTTCTCCCTTCTATACATTTGTGTGTAGCATTTCTCTTGACTTCATTATACCTTATATTGAATTATGTCAACCTAAATTCTTCCCTACCAAGCTCTTAAGAATTTGAAATTCATACATGATTCATTGAGAGAATCACATTACATAATATTTTGTTCAAATATCTTGGTAATGTGCCATTTTCATAGAAGGGGTTATCAAAAGATACTCGATGGATTGACCTTTTAAATCATTTTGGAACCTATAAAATACTATAATTTTTTTGCAACCAATGATGAGATCATGGAAGAAGAGAGATGTATGGAGTTTCTTCTTCTAATACATATCAAACAAATTTTAGATAGTTCTTATAAAATAGATTTTAAAATGATACATCAAAGAATTTTCATTTTTCTTTTTACATGTTGAGGGGTGGTGACCAACAAAGTTTTAATAATAACATTTTCATTTGGTATTTGATTGAAGTTCTTCCAAATATATATTAATGTATATTCATAGGTATATCTCTAATATATACATAATTTTAAAATATTTTGAACTAATATGTCAAATTGACTAAGGAACACTTTCATAGAAGAGATATTTTGTATTTCCATCTTGGAGTCTCCAATAGTAACTCATTTTGGCACAATTTTTTCAAGTGATGTCTTATTAACATGATTATGAATTTTGGAAATTTGATTCATGTACATATCTCCATTAAAAATAGTCTTTAAAAACATAAAAATGATATGTAAAATAGGCTAATAAATAGTCTAGTAGGTAGAGTCTTAATAGTGCAAATCTTAGGATAGAAATTCACTAGTTTGGACACAAGTTTTCATATGATAATAAGATGGTGATTCAAGATGGACAAAAACTAGATTAAAAGCAATATATGTTTTTTCTTTTTCTCTTTCTTGAGAAAAAAATTGAAATTTTTTATTAAAACAAGGAATATATGCCTTATAATCCGTCTTTAAAATTCATTTATTTAGTCTCTCAAAATACAATTGTCCTAGCTATGTTTTTATTAAATTCATCAATTTAACTTGATACCTAAATTTGAGAAAAAATATATTCCTCCTAAAATTTGGTCTATGTATGTGATATTTTATTGTGAGTCTACAATTCCTAGTGTAATTCTTTACTAGATTAAAAATATAAAATACCTAATTCCTATATTTTTTGAAATGACCTACATAAAATCTCTAGGAAATACAAATTCAAAACAAAATTTATAGGTGATTTGTAGCAACTAGTTGCATGTCTAATAAGAAAAATTTATTTATTAAAGTATAATTTTGTTATTTTAGATTTTTTATGGGTGTTTTTATCCACTGTAGGTAGTATTATATTGTACCAAAAATATCATTGACCCATATCACCAATTGTAAGATATTAATAAATCATTGTAAGTTCATTTTTATGTGCATGCTCAAACTTAGGAATTTTCATTTGTAAAGCTTTAGGAAATCTTCCAATTTTCATGGATCATCAACACAACACATAACATACCTTCTTGAAATTGAATAAAATGACTTCCTTGTGTATCATATTAGAGTGGAATCCTCATTCACCTGTGTTTTCTTTCTTTTATCAATTTTCCTGAAAGGAGGTTAGTACTTTGGGTGCCTCTTACTACACCATCAAAATATTATGTATTTCTAAATTAACTCATGCATCTATGTAAATGAATACCACTATGTATGAAATCTCATAGAGAGGGTAATCAACATCTCCTCTTTGCTCATCCCCATACCACTTCTTGTCTAAATCCTAGCGCATGTAGTACTTATTTGTGCCTTTGGCACCAACACCAAATGATGGTATGTTTAATTAGCTCATTATTTAACAATAATAATAACTAAATAGATTATCCACTAAGTTTTCAACCCCGAATCCAAATGCTTGCAAGATGTTATTATATGTGCATACTCTAGGTTCCTCATGTATTATTAGTTTTTTATCTTGCTCTTAATGAATTGGAAATTCATACCTATAGAATCAAACATGCTTGAACTGAAACACGCTTTCATAGATCAAAATATTATAAAGACTAATTATTATTGGTAATAAAATAAAATGATTATGTTGTAGAATTTAAAAAAACATGGATAAAAGCATAATTGAAAAAATAATATGTTCCTTGGAGTGAATTCCATGTCCTAGAATATTGAATTAATTCTAAACTATGACAGTATAAACCAAATCAAACCATACAGTATACCAAAAACTGTTAAATTATTATTTACATTAGAAGAATATCTCATGAAACTTTGTACCATGTCATGGTAATTTGGATTATTTTCCGCTAAGCATTCTCTACATAGAATAGATAGTTTACTCTCTTTTGTACATGAACTTGCATGAAATGTAAATAAAAAACACCTCTATATAAATTCACTTGATGTTGAAATATTCTCAAGTGGTTACAACAACACATAAGTAAACTCATAAATAGTTTCAAGATTCTACATCTAACACGGTTGTCGATGATGGTCCTAAAGTGGTTACAACAACACATAAGTAAACTCATAAATAGTTTCAAGATTCTACATCTAACATGGTTGTCGATGATGGTCCTAAATCCACGACATAATTAATTATTAGAATATAAAATAAAATAAATTCAAATTATTAGTTAAATTAGATCTACAACCCATGGATCTATAGCATGTGGATATGTAGCCCATAGATTGGTTGAAACCCATAGATTGCATGCAAGTAGATTTGTAGAAAATTGTTTGTAGAAATCACATATATAGTAAATAGTTCTATAGAAAATAGATTTGTAACAATATGTAAGCTAATCCTTTATTCAAATATAAATACAAATCGACACATTCATAATATTTTATCAAAAAATGAATTGAGATAATAAAGAATGCAATAGAGAAAACAACTTGATCTTAGATCCAAATTTTGAACCTTAAAAGGAAATAATACAAGGTTATTGGTAAGAAAAACATGTTTATAAATAAGGGAAAGATGGCGGAAAAATATGGTAAAATTGGGACGCATCAATGACCATAGCTATTCAGGTGTTAAATCTATTAATAATTTAGTGCATTTTTATGAGCTATCTATATATAAATTCACATGGTGTTGAAATATTCTCAAGTGGTTACAACCACACATAAGTAAACTCATAAATAGTTTCAAGATTCTACATCTAATATGGTTGTCAATGATGATCATAGGTCCATGACATACTTAATTATTAGAATATAAAATAAATATGAAATCATATTATTAATTAAAGTGGATCTACAACCCATGGATCTGTAGCATGCAGATATGTAGCCTGTAGATTGATTGCAACCCATAGATTGCTTGCAAGTAGATTTGTATAAAATTGTTTGTAGCTATCAAATTTATCTATAGTAAATAGTTCTATAGAAAATGGATTTGTAACAATATATAAGTTAATCCTTTGTTCAAATATAAACACAAATCCGCACATTCATAATATTTAATTAAAAATGAATTGAGATATTAAAGAATGTAATAGAGAAAAGACCTTGATCTTATATCCAACTTTTGAACCTTAAAAAGAAATACTACAAGTTTATTGGTAAGCAAAACATGTTATAAATAAGGGAAAGATGGTGGAAAAAATGGTAAAATTATGATGCATCAATCACCATAAATATTCAGGTATTAAATCTATTAATCAATTGGTGCATTTTCATGACCTACTTATATATAAATTCACTTGATGTTGAAATATTCTCAAGTGGTTACAATAACACATAAGTAAACTTATAAATAGTTTCAAGATTCTGCATCTAATATTTTGTATAAATTCAAAATGTTAATTAAGTGGATCTACAACCCATATATCTATAACATGCAGATATGTAGCCCATAGATTGGTTGCAACCCATAGATTGCGTACAAGTAGATTTGTAGAAAATCGTTTCTAGAAATCAAATATATCTATAGTAAATAGTTCTATAGAAAATGGATTTGTAACAATATGTAAGCTAATCCTTTATTCAAATATAAATACAAATATGCACTTTCATAATACTTAATTAAAAAATGAATTGAGATACTAAAGAATGCAATAGAGAAAACACCTTGATCTTAGATCTAACTTCTGAACCTTAAAAAGAAATGATACAAGGTTATTAGTAAGAAAAACATGTTTATAAATAAGGGAAAGATGGTGGAAAAATATAGTAAAATTGTGACACATCAATCACCATAGATATTCAAGTACTAAATCTCTTAATCAATTGTGCATTTTCATGAGCTACCTATATATGATCTACATCATTAGAGGCAACATAACACCAATTCCATGTACTTCCATGCTATATATATATCCTCCTTCTTGTCATATCCACATTACCCCTATGTCATGAATGATCAACCTTACCGACTTTTTTGCATATTATTTTATCTATTGTGTTAAATGACCTTTAATTAAAAGATGACAAATATGCTTCCACCTTGACAATTCTATGATAACAAGAAATGGAAGCATACACATTACATGACATTAGAACACTTTAAACCCCTTCAAATTTTTCCAAAAACCAAGCCATAAAATCATAGCCAAGAACGAAATTGAACATATAAATATCAAAAATCATCATTTTAAGGGAGTTGCAAGAATATAAAATTAAATTAAGATTGAAATTGATTCATGAAAAAATTATTAGATCGTAATTTTCATGAAAAAATTATTAAATCGTAATTTTCATTCCAATATAAAAAATGATGTTTTCATTAAAATGAAACCAAACAACTCACTTTTGTTTTATGTAAAATGCTAAGAAAACTAAAACAAAATACTAAAGAAACTACATTCAAGAGCATAGGTGAAAAGCCAATTTATTAATATCCTCATTCAAGCCTTCACGTAATCCATAAAGCATTCGTAATTTTAAATAATTTAAACTAAGGGAAGGTACGAGGTGAAAATTTTGTTAAAAAATATTATAAAAATAAAATGGGGTCATTAATTTTGAGAGTTTGGGGTTCGTTAATGGTTTTGTCAGTCTTTCATCATTAAAGAAATAGGTAACAATGCTTTCGAATTTGATCTACCCGCTTACCTGAGTATGTATTTTTTTCCAATGTTAATCTATTCAAATATTGTTACTGTTTGATGAAGAGCTCAAGGTTTTAATTTTAGCTTATTTAAATTTAGAACATTTAACACCCATGCAATTTGCTAACGATGAAGAGTCCAAGGTTTCAAACTTAACTAATTTAGATCACGAACACTAAGCACCAATATAATGGCTCAAATCTATTAAGCAGCAATGCAATGACTCAAATCTATTACTCAATAAAGCATTTTTTTGTGTCAAGTTGTTCTAGTTAAATATTATCCACAATAAACTAAATGGTAGAGCCTAAAATAAATGGTTTAGTTTTCTCTATTATTTCATAAAACAAAGGATCCATTGCTTTTTAAAAAGAGATGAATGAATAATACCACACCTCAAAAATAAACAACCTACATCCCATAAATAATATAATAATATGCATCTCTTACAATAATATTTTCAAATATAAAAATCATTTTCTAAATTGCAAAATACTATATTATGATGAATTTCAAGTTACAATCTATAACTTCCTCAAATATAAATACCCTTAACTTATGTTCACATATATAACCCTAATAAACTACAAGTCCAGTAAAATTTGATTTTATAAACTACAAGTCCAGTAAAATTTGATTTACTTTAAATAATAAAATAGAATTAAATCCATTTTATTTTTAACTTTGTAACTAACTCTTATTTTTAATGAATAAAAGATATTATGAAAGGGGGCTTGGACAATTTAAACTACACGCTTTCAGAGCATTTATCTTTAACCATGATTATCAATGTAATTATTGTTTATCTTTAACACTAATTGGCAATGTAATTTTCTTTAATAAGAAAAGAGCTAATTTAGTTAGTTGTATTGATTCAATAACAATGATTATGAATGTATTTCAATGCAATCAATAAGGAGAGAGTCGATTTATTTACTTGCATTGATCTAATTTTAAATTAAAAATTAATATTTATGCAACAATGCTATTTTGTAAAGAAATTATATCAAATATTTAACAATTTTTATGATATTATTTTGCAAAGAAATAATATATATATTTTTAATAAGAAAGGAGCTAATTTAGTTACTTGTATTGATCCAATAATAATGATTATGAATGTATTTCAATGTATTCAATAAGTAATAGAATTCGGTTTATTTGCTTGTGTTATCCAATTTTCAATTAGAAATTATTATTCATTCAACAATTTTTATGATGTTATATTGCAAAGAAATTATATCAAACATTTAACAATTTTTATAATGCTATTTTGCAAAAAAATAATATCAAATAATTTATTTAACTATTGGAAAATGTAATTTGTACATGTCTTACTTGTGACTTTCTTTGTAAAAGAGTCTATTTCTATTCTATAAAAATGGTTATATCTATATAATTCTAATTTAATGTGTAGTTGAGAAATTCTCTCAACCAACTTAGTATGTCCGAAATAATTTCTTTATCTTAAAACGACACTTCTCATATATATATATAATATCATAATTTATAAATAAATATAATTTACATTATCAAATTTTATCTGGGAATGGTTTTTCCTTTTTCAAGTTCATTTACTTGTGATTATCCAATTTTTCATTAGAAATTATTAACCGTTCAACAATCTTTTACCTTCTAGAAAGTCATATAAAACGAACATAATCTATATAGTGCAAGTGGTAAAGGTTTTCTCACTTTGGATTTTTCATTTTGAATTTTTTTCTCCTTATTCTCCATTAACACATGAACATCCAAAGCAAACAAAACATCAAAGGAATATTAAAATGTATACTATTAAAATATGGTTTATTCTCGATTCACATATGAACATAAAAACAAATAAAACATCGTTGGAATATTAAAATGTGAAGGAAGAAAAATTACAAGTGACTCGTGGTTCAAGAAGGATATTTGATGCTTAGAATTGATATTGGATGACCTCTCAAAGAATTTTCCCTGCAAAATTCTCACTTTCGTGATACAATTTTTTTTAATGGTTAATTTTGGAATATTTCTTAATCAAATAGATAAAAGTGAAGTAATCGATGTTGATGTTGCCTAACCAATGTAATTTCTCAGTCAACCACTGTATAGTTGTGATTTTGTTTATCAGCATAAAGACGACATTATAATTGGACCATTTCACAATACATCACAAAGGTTAAAGAATTTAATGAAGTTTAATAAATAGATATGGGCAAACATTCATTCAGCCACTGTTGCCCACACCCCACAATACTTGCAAGTTTATAAAATCATTTACTATGTTTTCTCTGTCATGTAATTGATGTCAAATTCGTATGTTAGGATAAATATGCAAGTAAAAGTCATTTGTCATATTGGGCATGTTGGGAAAGTTAGAGCTAGAGTTTGTGAGGTAGGGAGGAGAAAATTCTGGAGGAAATTTTGGTGGGTGCATGAAAACCAGAATTTAATAGAAGTTTACTTCGCAATCCAGTGAAGCCTCCAATGTATTTTCCTATGTTTTATATTATAATCAAAAGTATGTGATGTTGCAATGTGGTCTTAAGCCTTCATGAGTAGATTTACTGCAACTATTTTTATTTTACTTTGCTTTGCCATGAACTCTATGTTTTAATTAAAGTCCCTGTGTGGTTGCCATATCCTCACCACAACCAAATATTTACCTTTCCATAACTGAAGTTGACATTTCTTACTTTTCCTTTTCCCTCGTAAAATTTTTCTAACATGGTGTCAGAGTGGGTTAAATATTGTTAGTGTAAAAAAAAGTGTTTTTACCAGTAGTAAGAATTGTTTTGAGGGCAAATTATTTTTAGCATATTTACCTGCAGGTAGAAAGTTTTTTTTTCACACCTAAAAATGGCAACAACAAGCAAAAGCTTGACTAATCCTCATATACCTCCTCAGTTTAATGGTAAAAATTATGATTATTGGGCTATTACAATGAATACCTTGTTTTCATCTCAAGACATTTGGGATTTGTTGGAGAATGGTTTTCAAGAACCATCAGATGCAACAACATACAATGTCTTATCTCAACAAGAAAAAGATTTGTTAAGGGACAACAGGAAGAAGGATTCAAAAGCCATGTTTTATATTTTCCAAGCAATTCATGAAAGTATTTTCCCAAAGGTTGCAGCAGCAACGAAGTCCAAACAAGCACGGAACACCCTCCAGACACCCTACCAAGACATGGCAAAAGCCAAGACAGCAAAACTACAAATGTTGAGAAGAGATTTTGAAACACTTTGTATGAAAGAGTGTGAGAATGTAGACTCGTTTTTTACACATGTAATTGGGTTGGTTATTCAAATCAAGTCTCATGGTGAGACACTTGAAGAAAGAAGAGTAGTTGAGAAAGTTTTGAGAAGTTTGCGAGCAAGGTTTGATGCCATTTTTGTGGGCATAGAAGAGACAAAGGATCTCTCGCAGTTCTCAGCGGATGAGCTTCATGTATCAATAATTACTCATGAACATAGATTGAATAGAGCAACAAGCTCCTCATTGGAGCATGCCTTCAAAAAACAAGTTTCCTTTGGTCAAGGTCGAGGCAGAGCAAGATCATATACTAGAGGAGGATGAAGAAGCCCACATAGAGGTGGAAGAAGCAGCCCTAAATATAAGATCAGATTTGAAGGAAGAAGGTGCACAAGCACAATTATCAATGAACTCACAAGAGGATGGAAGAAAAGAGACAATTGTCACACAAGTGAACTATCAAGTAGAGGTAAAAGATGAAGCTTGGTTATGACATTTGAGATTTGGACATCTCAACTTTGGAGGTTTAAATTTGCTGCATAGAAAAGGCATGGTGAAGGGATTACCACTCATAGAAAAACCGGACAGCCTATGTGAAGGATGCATCTTAGGCAAGCAACATAGGGAGACATTTGCAATAGGAAAGTCAGTAAGGGCGAAGGCATCTTTGGAGATTACCCACTCAGATTTATATGGACCAATGCAGACACCATCAATTGGTGGTAGCCACTATGTATTGGCATTCATAGATGAATACACAAGGAAGACATGGGTCTAACTCCTAAAACAAAAAAGTGAAGTGTTTGAGAGGTTTTGCCAATACAATGCTCTTGTTGAAAAGAAAAGTGGACATTACATCAAAGTCCTTAGGTCTGAGAAAGGTGGAGAATACATCTCAAATGATTTCCTTCGTTTTTGTAGGGAACATGGAATTCACAAGCAATTTACAACAAAGTATACAACTCAGTAAAATGGTGTGGTAGAAAGGAAGAATATGACCATTATGGAAATAGCGAGGAGTATGTTAAAGGCAAAGCATTTGCCAAATGACTATTGGGTTGAAGTTGTCGCATGTGCAACATATATCTTGAAAAGATTTCCAACCAAAAGCGTCCAAAACATAGTTCCTGAAAAGCCATGGAGTGGAAAAAAGAATAATGTCACCCACATGAGAGTTTTTGGATGTGTGGCTTATGCACATGTCCTGGATGAGTTGAGGAAGAAGTTGGACAACAAGGGGGAGAAATGTATATTTGCTGGATACAGTGATGAATCCAAGGCATACAAACTCTACAATCCATTAACCAAGAAGGTCATAATTAGCATAGGTGAAGTTCATATAAGAAGAAACATGGGATGGAAGTTTAGAGAAGGCAGTGAATGTCGAAGAATGTATACCACATGACGACAAAGAGGAATTGATAGCAGAAAATAATTCCTCAACAGTGACTCTCTCTACACCTATTCAAGCACAACAAAGCAGGCATCAAGGAACACCATCAACAAATAATAGGACAGCGTCTCGTAGTCAAGCAAGTGCTTCTCCAAGCACGCCACAAAGCGCAACACCAAGTGACATGTCAAGCCCATCTTTAACAAGCGTAAGAAGACCAAAATTTAGAAATTTAAATGAAATTTATGAGCAAGATGAAGTTGATCGCAGCACTAGTCTGAATTCCTTATTTGCTTTGTTTTGTCATGTAGATGACCCAATCCATTTTGAAGATGCAATCAAAGAAGAAAAATGGGTTGCAACAATGGAGGAAGAAATAGAAGCAATAGAAAAGAATGACACATGGGAGCTAATGGACTTGCTGCAAGGAAAACAAGTCATTGAAGTGAACTGAGTCTATAAGACCAAGAGCAACATTGATGGGAAGATTGGAAGGCACAAAGCAAGGCTAGTTGTCAAAGGATACAAGCAACAACATGGAAGAGATTATGCTGAGACGTTCACGCCAGTCGCAAGGATGGAGACAGTGCGTATAGTTGTGGCAATTGTTGCACAATATAAATGGAAAGTGTATCAAATGGACGTAAAATCAACGTTCTTGAATGGAGTGCTGAAAGAGAGTGTATATTGTGCAACCACCTAGTTATGAGGTAGAAGACCAAGAAGACAAAGTGTATCAGTTGAGGAAAGCTCTTTATGGGCTGGAGAAAGCACCGCGTGCATGGTACAGCAGGATAGATGCCTACTTGTTGGACAATGGTTTTGACAAATGTGATGGTGAGCCTACTCTCTACATCAAAGAGAATGATGGTAATATTATCATTGTTGTCTTATATGTAGATGATTTAATTTTTACAAACAGTGATGATTTCAAACAAGTCATGAAGAATGAATTTGAAATCACTGACTTGGGGTTGTTAAGATATTTTTTGGGCATAGAAGTGAAGCAAACAGAAAATAACATTAGATATCATTTTTGGGATTCATTTTGGGATAACATTAGAAAATAACATTTTTATTTCTCAAGCAAAGTATGTAGCAGACATTTTGGATAGGTTTAAAATGCAGAACAACAAGCCCGCACCAACTCCAACTGTCATGGGGTTGAAGTTGAGCAAAGAAGATTGCAACGACAATGTTAATTTGACATTATACAAGAGCATGATAGGCAGTTTGATGTATTTGACCGCTACTAGGATGGATATAATGTATGCAGCGAGTTTGGTGTCAAGGTTCATGGAAACACCCAAGGAGACACATTGGCAAGCAGCGAAAAGAATTCTAAGTGATGTCAATGGGACAAAACAATATGGCGCTTTGTACACCGCAATAGATGATTTCAGGTTGGTTGGTTACCCTGACAATGATTGGGTAGGTAGTGTCGATGACAGAAAGAGCACGTTAGGTTATGTTTCTCATTTGGGTTCCGGAGCCATTTCATGGGCATCCAAGAAGCAACCAATAGTTTCATTGTCAGCAACAAAAGCTGAATATGTTGCCACAACAACAGCAGCGTGCCAGGCAGTCTGGATGAGAAGGATGTTGAGGGATCTTCGCCACGACCAAGAGGGAGCGATAACTATTTTCTGCGATAACACATCCGCAATTTCATTATCAAAGAATTCCATTTTTCACAAGAGGACCAAGCATATGGGAGCGATAACTATTTTCTGCGATAACACATCCGCAATTTCATTATCAAAGAATTCCATTTTTCACAAGAGGACCAAGCATATTGATGATAAATATCATTTTATGATAGAGTTGATTAACAATGATGAAATTGTGTTGCAGCACTGCAAGTCACAAAAACAATTTGTGAAGCCATTTGCATGTGAAAGATTTGCTTATCTCAGAGATTGTTTGGGAATTGTCAATGGAGACAGTTGTTATTAAGGGGGAGTGTTGGAAATAATAATGCAGACCACCGCCTTAAACACACTGACAACCAGCATACTTGCCCGGTCAACCACTATAGGGTTGCGATTTTGTTTACAGGCAAAAGGACAGGGGTCATAACAAAAGTTCAGAGTGGACCATTCCAACACATCACAAAGGTTAAAGCATTTAATGAAGTTTAATAAATAGATCTGGGCAAGCATTCATTCCACTAATGTTGCCCACACTCCACAACACCTGCAAGCTCAGAAAATCATTTACGATGTAAAATCGCCCATGTTGTCTATTAAATATTTTCTGTGTCATGTAATTAATGGCAAATTAGTATGTTAGGATAAATATGCAAGTAAAAGTCATTTGTAATGTTGGGCATGTTGGGCAAGTTAGGGAGTCTGTGAGGTAGTGAGGAGAAAATCGTGGAGGAAATTTTGGTGGGTGGGTGAAAATCAATTTTAGGGAGTTTTACAGAAGTTTACTCCGAGTTTTACAGAAGGTTACTCAACAACGTGAAGCCTAAATCAATGTAAGTCTTCTGTGTTTTATTTGGAGCAGCAGCCTCCAATTTATCAAGCCAATGTATTTTCCTATGTTTTATATTATAATCAAAAGTATGTTATCGTAAGTCTTTTGTGTTTTACTTGGAGCAGCAACCTCCAATTTATCAAGGCAATGTATTTTCCTATGTTTTATATTATAATAAAAAATTTGTTATCTTCTGATATGGTCTTAAGTTTTCATAATTAGATTTACCGCAACCATTTTTATTTTACTCTGTTTTACAGTGAACTATGTGTTTTAATTAGAGTTGCTGTGTGATTGGGATATCATCGCCGCAACCAAAAATTTACCTTTCCACAACTATCCTTGCTTATTTCGCCTCAACCGATTTCTGAGTTCCTTTGCCGTGGTAAATTTTTTCTAACAATCGAAGAGACCATAATAAAGTTAAAAAATTGATTTGGTGTATTGTGTACAAAACCTATAATAAAGTTAAATTGAACACATTCATACTCAGGCGCAATGAAATTTAATAGCCAGGGCAAATTCCCGAGAGCACCGTCACCGTATTTCCCTATATAGTGAAAAAGATATCATTTTATTCGTGAGAATTGATATTATCTCTTTTGTTGGGCCCAAAGAAAAAGCACGTTGGATGGAAATTGGACTCTATTCTAAGAGTTTTCTTTCCACACGGCGTTTCTGCGTACATTACAATTGGACTCTACTCTAAGAGTTTTCTTTCCACTCGGCGTTTCTGCGTAACAGCACGCTGATAGTAACATCAATGACGAAGTGCGCCTTGTCCAAATTACACTTTGAAATGGTCTTCTAGTTTAAACAATCCATGTCCGTTTAAAAGTCCATATAGTAATGGCCAGCAATCAAATTTAATTAATTATTGATAAAGGTTTTCATATTATTTATAACTTGACTTTGGCGTTAGCGTTGTATCTGTGTTGTGAAATTGTCGGTACAGCTCAGCAGGGCCCACAGGCAACATATGGCCACACTGGTCGTTCTTCAACGACAAAATGGCAATCCGATCAAGGGTCCTCCCAACTAAGTAGTAATGAACACATGAAAATGAAATATCTGTCCAAGAAGAAATGGACAATTTCCATGTTCTATTTTAGTTTCCATGCTCAATATAAAAATTTTAACACCTAAATATTTTATGATCTTTCTTAGGTCATTATATCTCTTTCATCCATCTCACTGTTTTCAAGGTCTAAAAATCAAAGAAATCAGCTTAGAGAAGTGACTTTAACAGTGAGACCTAATTTAGAGAATTGAGTTAGAAATCTTTTGGGGTCAATTTGATGGGTTAAATGATGTTTTACAGGATACTGTTAAAGTCACTGTTAAATTTATATTGTACTCCGTTTTTCTCTGCTTCTACTTTCGACTGAATTGACTGAATTACAAGTTATGGATGATTTGGGATTAATTTTCGATCACCGGCCAAAATGCTCAAGATAATACTCGTGCAAGAAGCGTTAATGGAGTCCCACCTCATCTATCCAGCCTCCAAAAGATAACTGGTCGAATATCTGTAGCCTTCCAAATATATTCGGTGGAGTCCATGAGCGAACATATGTTATACACGTGATCTACTTTTCCTGGTTGCCTTGCCATGGACAACCTGGCCTTGGTCCCCTAAGGGAATTAGGAGATTTATTAGTTTCGTAGAGCCACCGAAAGATGTGACAAGATATGTATTCTGCATCTATTTATTGTACCTTTTTTCTTACATTGGAATAAAGTTTTTTTTTAACCAAAGTTAAATTGTGATTTGATTTAAATTAAAGATTAAATATTTATAGATATTATATGAATTTAGGATGAAACATTGAGTGGATATTAATAATTTATTAAAATGGTTTTTGATAAAAAGTCAATTTTAATTTTAATATTTAAAATTAGTTGAAATTAAAATTTTCAATTATATTAACAAAACTAATTAGTAATTAATTATTATAACATTTTATAATAATCACACCTAGTTTGTTCATTTTCTCCACTCATCTTTTCTCTTCCATGTTATATTCTTGAATTAATATATATTTATGGATTTATTTTTTTAATAAATATAAATATATACCAAGTGTAGGGGATAAGTGTTTGTTTTTTTTTTTTTTTTTTTTCCTTCAGTTTTAATTTTTATTTTTACCAGGGAAAATGTTGGTATGTGCGATAAGGTTTTAAGAGTAAATAACTCCTAGATAGAGTCTATACGGATTTTACTTTAAAAGAGAAAGATAATAAATCTTAAAAGAAATGATATTATTATCTAAAGTGTTAATAAATAATATTCAAGTTATCTATTTTACAGTACAATTTATTTTTAAATTTAGTTGAAAATTATATCTAAAAGTTAGAATTTCATTTGTCTAGAATAGGGTGACATGTTTGGAAGAAGGGTGGGGGATTGTTGGAGGGGTTGTAGGATGCAACTACCCCACCTAGCGCATTGGCTGGGGAGCATGGCATCCCACCTCTAGGGAGTCTTAATAGCACACGCTCGAGATGTCAATCCACAAAACATGGCACAAGTGAATTATCCTTGGGAGGAGGTAAACAAGCTTGCCAAGAAACCTAAGTGCATGATGGACATGATTTTGTGTGCTTCAAATATGAGGGAGAACACATGGAATGTACTTGGAGTGATTTCTAAGAGAATAGATGCCTAGTTTCCATCATCAAGAGGTTGGCCGTGAGAAGAAAAATCCAATTCATGGCTTTCTAAAATATGGTGCAATGAGGAGGTCTCGCAGTCAAGCGAGTGTAGCATAAAAGCTACAAGATTGTATTTTTTATGGAGGGGGGAATTGGAAAACCACGCAGAACAAAGAGAGTCGAAGCAAGTAAGGATCAAACACATTACCAAAGACAAATACCTCTGAGGTTGGCTTGTCTCTCTAGGGAGTGAAGCAAGTGGCAATGAGCATTGGAAATCTTGGTAACTTTCCACCATAGAATTGGTCCTTAGACAAGTATATAAAGTTTGATCTAGCGCGAAATTTAGCGTCGCTCCAACTTTATATAAGCACACAATAGATTTTGGCTTTTCTCATAAATTTTTTCTTTAGAGTTGTTATTTTGTAGTTGCGTCTTTGGAATGGTAGTATCCTTTGTTTCTTAATTTGGAAAATTTAGCTGGTAGTTGTTTCCACTGCAAAGTAGAATCATTGTTGTGTTGAGCTAGATATTTTGGAGGCAAATTGGGAGTGGTTCACTCAACGTTGTACCTTTTATTGGGCTCGAGAGGGTTTGAGTCTCCACCTAGGAGGGACAAATCCATTTCCATCTTTGTTCTGGTTTTCCCATGTCTGGTGCCTCGGTGAGGAGGTGGATGTGTGTAGGAAGCAGTCTGCAAAATGAGGTGGTGGGGGATTGATGTATTGTCATGGAAGAGGTGGGGATTAACTAATGGACACCTCATTTCCATCCCAATACACGTTGACTTTTTTCTCTAAGTGGCCACCCCCTTGTGCCTACTGGTTGGGATTAGTTGTGGTGACCAAAAGTGGTTCGAGGTTGGCTGAATGGAGAGAAGACAGTACGTGTAAGGAGTTTCCTATTCCTCTAGGGGCAAGGCGGTGTCCAATACTACATCAGTTGCATGTGGGACAATCATGCAACATCAACATTACTGGTTTAGATGAGGGGCCATTTATTACCAAGATTGAGTCATGCGTTGTAATTCCAGCATGCACCAGCGCATAATAGGTTTTTCCTCATGTTATCATGAGCTCATTCTAGAGTAGGTACAAGTGGAAATTGTTGAGGTGGAAGCAGAGACCTCATCCCACAGAGACTCCGTTTTTTATTCTAAGGCAATGCTAGACTAGACAAAATGGATTCTTGATACAGGATACATGAGAGGTAGAGCTAACAATACATGCAGATCGTGGACTTGTACGGGTAGATGATTTTTTTTCTTGGGAGAATGAATGAGTATCATAAGGAGTCTCAGCTAGATATCATACATTTACTGGACCACCTACACACACATCTATGCTCCCTAGACCAGAGGATGGAACAAGTTGAGTGCCACTTAGGCATTTCCCTAGATGTTGGATTTCCTCTAGAAGGCCCGCCTGACCCCATTATGGCAGTAAGATCAGGTTCAAAATCTATGGGTTGATGTTTCTCTCGTTTATGTTAGTTGTCTTATGTTATGATGTATCTTATGTACATAGTCAAACAGGCCAATGTTTTAGTTACAACTAGGTCAATTTTATATCAATGAGCTTTCAATTATCTATACCCTCTTTGACGAGAATATTTTTTTGGCTATGGTCAGGTCTCCCATGTGAGAGATGGACCACAAAATTGTAATTTAGACTATATACTATTGTTTTTCAATTAATAAATTTTCACCTTAAAATAAAAAAATTCATTTATTTAATGAAAATTATGTTTATGAAATTTTAGTATTAAAATTTTAATCAATTTAAAGTGATTTTAGATTTTCAAACTTTTAGAAAAAAAAAATCAAAAT
>APFE031092896.1:3859-28489 GCA_000404065.3 Pinus taeda
ATATATATTAATTGTTATATAAGAAAAAGGGGTGTTTTATTTTTTATATTTTACACACCTTCAATTAATGGAACATGGTTATGAGCTAACAAATTTTATATATTACATCATAACCATGTTTCTCTCTTGCCATCTATTTGAAGACACTCACAGTAAGGACTTTTGGTTGTTGGATAATGGTTCCAACAATCATATGACATGTAACAAAAATACACTTTCTTATATTGATGTTTTCATAACATCATAAATTACTCTTGGAGATCATTCTTGTATTAAAGATGAAGGAAAATGTATTGTCCCTATTCTTACCAAACATAGTGAGTAGAAATACATACATGATGTTTATTATGTTCTACATTTGAATCTTAACCTCATAAGTGTAGGTCAATTAATGGAACATGGTTATGATGTAATATTCCAAGGTAACACATTTTATATCTATGACAAACCTCCAAATAGAAGACTGATAGAAAAGGCTAAAAAAAACAAGAATAGAATGTTTCCTTTGACTCTTAGAAGTTGAAATCTCTCCCAGTGTTTTTCCCACAATGTGTCAAGAATAAATGAGTCCCAACTATGAATTTATAGGTATCGACACATCCCATTCAAGATTCTAAGTCTGCTTTAGAAACATTCAATGGTCATTGGTCTCCCTGCTATGAATGAAAAAGATTGTAATTGTGAAATTTGTGTTCTAGCCAAGCACAAAAGAGATAACTTTCCCACATCTTCCTCTAGAGAAAAAGAGCCTTTAGAGCTAGTCCATACAGATATATGTGGCCCAATGCAGGCACATTCCATTGGTGGTAGTCTTTATTTTCTTACTTTCATTTATGATTATAACAAGAAGAAATGGGTGTATTTTCTCAAAAATAAATCAAATACATTGTCAAGGTTCAAAGAATTCAAAGCGGAAGCATAAAAGCAGAGTGGAAAACCTTTAAAAGTCCTCAGGTCAAAGAGAGGCAGAGAATACAATTCCAGCAAGTTCAAATCTTTTTGTCAACAACAAGGAATCATAATGAAGAACACAACAAGATATACTCCTCAAGAGAATGGAGTAGCAGAAAGGAAAAGTTAGTCAATCATAAACATGTCCAGATGTATGCCTCGTGAGAAGAAATTGCCTAATGACTATTGGGATGAAGGAGTTTTAACATTAATGTATGTTATCAACAGATCTCCAACAACGAGTCTCTAAGATATAGTACCTCAAGAAGCATTGGATGGTAAAAAGGTAAATGTATCTCACTTTAAAATTTTTGGATCAATAACTTTTTCAAATATTGTTGAGCAACAGAGAAAGAAGCTTGATGATAGAAGTGAAAGATGTATTTTCATAGGCTATAGTGGTCAGTCAAAGGCCTATAAACTTTATAATCTAGTTACCAATAATTTTGTTTTAAGTAGAGATTTTAAATTTTTTGAAAACAATTCTTGGTTTGATCATCTTGATGAAGCTTCAAATCAACCTTTTTATCCACCACAACTACTAAGGTTGCAGGTTCAGGAAGAGCCATACAATTTTGAAAATAGTACATCTTGAAGCAGTGAATCTACCAGTGATTCAACATCTTCAGAAGACAATTAGAAAACAAGAAGCAGAGAAATATATGAGCAGGAGCATGAGTTTGACTAGCATAGTATCTTTGCATTTCTTTCATCTCAACCAACCTATTTGGAAGAAAAAGTTAAAGAAAAATATTAGGTTGATGCATTGAACTAAGAAATTTCTTCCTTAGAGAAGAACTAGACTTGGGAATCAATTCATCTCCCAAGAGACAAAACCAAAATTGGTGTAAAATGGGTATATAAGACCAAACTAACTGAAAAAGGAGAATTTGAGAAACATAAGGCAAGGCTGGTTGCCAAACAATTCTCATAACAGTTTGGCATCGACTATGGTGAACCCTTCACTCCAGTAGCAAGGCTAGAGACTGTCATAACCATTTTATCCACAACAACTCAACACAAATGGAAGTTTTCTCAACTTCATGTAAAATCTACTTTCTTAAATGATATATTATAGGAAGAATTGTATTTAGAGAAGCCTCATGGTTTTGAAGTTCCAGGACAGGAGCATAAGGTATACATATTAAAGAATCTTTGTATGGTTTGAAACAAGCTCCAAGAGTTGTGTACAATCGCATTAACGCCTATCTCATCAAAAGCTTTCTTTTTTAGAAGCAGCAATGAGCCAACTTTGTATACGAAATCTGTGAAGGTAAAATTCTTATTGTGTGCCTTTATGTATATAATATTCATTATACATTAAATAAGATGTTAGAAGGCTTCAAAGTAGCAATGCAAACAATGTTTGATATGAATAATCTAGGGGTCATGAAATACTTCTTAGGAATTGAAATTCACCAATTTGTTAATGGCATTTTTGTTAGTCAACAGAAATATGCCACTGATATCATCCAAAATTTCAGAATGAGCAATTGCAAACTAGCTGAGACAAAAAATGCTCAAGTCACCAAGCTAAGAAAAGAAGATGTAGCACCAACAGATGATCCCACATTATGTAAAGTCTATATTGTAGTTTGTTGTATCTCAATGCAACTAGACCTAATATCATGTTTGCAACAAGTTTTGTCTCCAGGGTTATGCAGTCACCTAAGATTTCTCATTCGAAGGTTTAAAAAAGGATCTTGAGGCATATTGCAGGGACCATACACTATGGTTTGTTCTACATACATTCTGAAAATTTTTCACTTTCATCTTATACAGACAATGATTATGCAAGATGTTTAGATGATCGCAAAAGAACCTCAACATATGCTTTTCATCTTGGAACCAATTTGATTTCATCGACATCCAAGAAACAATCAATCGTTTCAATATCTTCTACAGAGTAATAATATGCAACAACAAATCCACAACTTGTTAAGTAGTGTGGTTGAGAAGATTATTGAAAGATATTTCAAATGTTCATAAGGAGCCAACTCCTATTTACTGTGATATCAATTCAACAATTTCTTTATCAAAAAATCATGTTTTCCACAAAAAGAGCAAGCACATTGACACATGTTTTCATCTCATCTATGAGCTTATCAATGATGGGGACATAGTACTTGATTTTTGTGCTTCCAAATATCAACTTGCAGATATTTTCACAAAGCCATTAGGAAAAAATGTATTTGAATTTCAAAGAGAGAAATTAGGCATTGTAAGTGCCTCTACTTGTAACAGTTGAGATTAGGAGGGGATGTTGAGATATTGATCTCAATGTCTATTAGGTGACATCACATTTGATTGTGTTGTGTGCTAGGTGTCATAGTTAGTTCAATTTTACTTCAGTTTAGTCGAGTTTCACTCCAGTCATTTAATGTTGATGTTTTATATGTATTCTATTTAACTATTTTGAATATTGAGAAGAACAATCTCTGCTCCATGATTTCTCTTCATTCTTTTTAGAAGGAGAGTTCCTACTAGATTTCTGTGATAGTCACTCTACATCTCTAGTGAGCGATGGTAGATCTGTGGAAGCAACATTTATTGATGAAAATAGGGAGTCCACGCAAATGAATAAAAACATGAAAATTGCATTATTTTTGCAAATATGGTTAATTTCATATTTTATAAAAAAAAATTATTTTTATTAATACATTTCTTTCTTAAGTAGATGATGTTGTAGCATTTTTTTGGTTTTAATAAGGTAGAATAAAATAGTAAAAGAATAAAAAATATTTTGAAAAAATGCTAAGGTAGGATATGGACATAACAATAGTGAATAAAATGTTAGTGAAAAAATCTTGATGATGATGTCCATATCAAAGAAAAATTTAGGTTAGATGTCCTAAAAAATAATTACAAAAAGAAAATGTTAGGTTAGAAAGAAAAGAAAACAAATAAACTCTGAAAGTGAGCAAGTCTAAATGCCACTACTATGTTTCTACAAAATAATGGTTGTGTGCATCTTGTCTTAGATGCCACAACCCATGACAGTCAAACTGTTTAATCTTGATTGCTTCATGCTTTAAATTTGATGTTATAGTTAGAGAATAAAGATCTGGCCAAACTGTTTAATCTTAGCAGATCAACAGTTAGGTAGAGGATAATAAGGCGCTCATCAGTTTAATCTGAGCCCTTGGAAGTTATAAGGGTAGATTTAGATGGTTTATTTTAGTAAAAATAAAAAGAAAGGAAAAGGGTTTTCTAGCTTAAATGCACCAATTAAGTGAAGAAAAAATAATAGGATAAGCAAAGGGTAAGTAGAGAAAGGTTGCAGAAGTTTGATTATTCATTAGACTAAATGTACAGTTATCATGTTTCGCCATATGTTTCTATTTCCAAAATTACACAAAGCAAATGAAGGTCTACTAGATCAATTAATTAACTTCCCGTTCATCTCCATTCATCCCTATATTCACTAATTTCCCCTTCCTACCTTCATACATTCAAATTCATTCATTCTCCATAAAAACCCCTTTTCCTAAAGTCAAAACCCTTTTTTACCTAGGAAAAGTGAAAATCCCATGTAAAATTCCTTTTTACCCGAAAAACCCACAAAAAGGTGTTTTACCCTAAGTATTATGCATATATGAAAAGCAAGTAAACCATGAAAAAGCATAATACTTAGTTAATTCCCTTTTCCACCTATAATTCCCCTTTTCACATATATTTACCCTTTTTCGCTAATATTCCATATTAACACTAACTATAGTATTAAACCCCTAAAGTCCCTTTTCCCGTATATTATTAAATACCTTTATTAAATACCCCAAAACCCTTAGTTTTATTAAAAAAACTATATATTTAATAAAGCATCGCATCGGCGGGTCACAAGCCTTTCAAACATGCATGCACCCTCTGCTATTGCGATAGACCCGGAACCGACGTAATATATATTACAATTCATTGCTATATCGCATCCGCCCCCATCGCAAGTCCTAGCTAAAGCAATAACCCTCCACTATTGCGATCTCTGATTACGATGGGAACCCGGACTCGATCGCAGTATTAACCATGTTTTATTTCCACATCGCATCCGGCCCTTATCGCATTCCTTGCGATGGGCCTTCCTCCGCTAAACCCCAATTGCGATATGAGACATGAACCTGGACCCGATATCACTTATCCACCCACATTCATATTATTTCAAGTCTGCCATATCTATTTTGTGAAGGATTTCTTTGTTAAATTGTTTTTATGATTTTAATGAAAAATTAACCTTAGCCTCCATTTTAACTGCTAAATCTCAGTTTTTAACTCATAAGAAAGCCATTGCTGTTATAATTGACCACTGGAACCCTCCGTACTGCTCTTTCGCTCCATCATCGTCTGATCTAAGGCATTCAAATCCAACGACCCACAACGATTTCAGGTTGGCTCTCTATATCGGCTTTACCCACCCAAAAAGTGGTATTCCATTGAACTCCTCTTGCTACGTGTCAGGCTCATATCATTTTGGGTGACCCCTCCCAAAATCACCCATACTCCATAAAGCAGTGCGATGAAAATCAAAGTAGCCTCCCGCATAATGAAAAAATAGTCGATGTTCATTTTGCACCATAATTCAAATAAAAGACTAATTTAAACGCAAAAAACTACCATTTTGCTCTGTTTTTGCCTGTTTTACATAGCAAACCCTCCATAAGCCTCTACGACCATATAAACCATCATTTTACCTTTCGATATGTCGTGGACTCCTTCCAATAGACTTTCAAGCTCAAATAAAGCCATTGAAGACCTTCTATCACCTTTGTTTTTCTTAACAGTCTTTGCGTTTTGCAGGTAAAGACCCCTGTTCTTGGCTTACAGAGAAAAAAGCATGCGTACAGTAGGAAGATAAATATGAAGATCATATCAATTTACTTTACCCTGTAACATAACAGCTAAAGTGATTTATTGTTGAAAAACACATTAAAAACCTCAAATGCACTGTAAAGGTGAAGAGAAATAATAAAGGTTACTCAGTAGGGTTAAGGGTGATTCATAGAGTTTAAAGAGTATCAGATGAAGGATCAAATGAAGGAATCAACTAGTGCAAAGGATTCAAACAATCTAGCAGCTTAAAGGGAAAAATATCAAACAACAAAGTCAACACAACCTTAATAAAAGGGACAACAAGAAGTAGTTCAACAACTGCCCCTATCTTCTTGTATGAATGTATTTCCTTTCCTAGAATAAATCTTAATCAGTTTTAGGATATTTCCTTAGTTTCATTATTGTATAAATAACTCTCTTCTCGAGATGTTAAGGGTTCGAAGTTCAAGGTTCATAGTTCATTGCTTGTTAAGTTGTGACTGTTTATTCTACTTTGAACCTAGAAGCCACCTTTGAAGGAAGCTTTTGTAGACACTTGATGTACATAGTCTTTCTGGGGCCTTAATACAAACCAGAGGATTCTGAATTTGGTTTTACATAGTTTGTGTTATCCTATAAGTTTTTCCAGTTATCAATCATTATGTTTTTCTTCATATGCTTATGACTTATAGAGATATCTAGGTAGGAAGAATTGTGTCTCAATTTATTCCTATAAGCTCCCAAGTGATCATCTATTCAGAGAATGGATTAATGAACTTTCTGTTTAGCTAATCCCCTCTAATCAATAAATCATCAGCATCTTGTGTAAGCTTAAATATATTTCCTTGAATCTTTGGAACACAGTTTAGAATGTTTTCCTACTTATGATTGTTCTGTTTTACAGTCTGGAAACAATGATAATCATATTATTTGTTGTCTTCTTCTCACCACTATTTTTGATCTATATCACTGTGTAAAGTCTTATAGCAGCCCTGTGTTGAGATATTAACATAACCTAAAGGATTAATTACTTCAATTATGCATATGTCTTCATTCATTGGTCTTCCAAAACTAAAACCAAAAACCACCAAAACAATTATTTTAGATGCTCTCGCATTGGTAGCTGACCTACTACTGTCTCAAAGGTACAATAGATGATAATCACTCTACATCTCTAGTCAGCGTTAGTGGATTTGTGGAAGCAACATTTATTGATGAAAATAGGAAGTCCATTCAAAAGAATAACACACGAAAATTGCCTTCTTTTTGCATAATATGGTTGATTTCATATTTTATAAATTATTATTTTTTTATTGATATATAGATTCCATAAGTAGATTATAAGTTTGATAGAAATCATTTTTAATTGCGAAAGTATGTTGACTCCTAAAGCAACATCCATTGTAGTATCAGTGGCCTGAATCTGCACTGATGTATTTGTAGCGGTGGGGGTGTTTTGTCAAACAAAATTTAATTAGACATAAAAAGAAAACAAAAATAAAATACAAATATATAAAGAATGTAAAAATGGTCAAAATAATAATCTCCTACATGAAACTCTTCTCCCATTTGCTTATAGTAAGTCATCTTGTATTCAATACATCAATGAGTCTCATCCGAGCCTTCATGTGGCCTCTCCTGGTCAAACTGTGCTACAAATTCTAATGGTCCAACTCTTCTCATAACATCAATTTTTAGTGGCCCTTATTGGGATAATGCTACTAACCTACGATGCTCTACAAAGGTGCAATTCAATGTGGCTATTGTCGTGGGTGTCAATAATGCTATCCATTACTAGAGGATGTTGGGTAGGAGATTAGATCCTAGTGTTGGGTTGCACATATCATTTTGTATATCATATACAAACCCACTACTCAACCCCTAGAATTCTCCCATGTCAAAGTAGTTAACATGGAGTTTCAGCTTGAAATCTGTGCATAGCTTCCAGAAAAGATATAGAAGTATCTCCCTATTATTATAAGCATGTTTATCAAATACCATGAACCACATATCCATCCAATGATATCAAAATGGTTGGTCACCGCACCAATGCATACAAATGTATTTTTTTTGTTTATTGGGAAAGGGGGTTGTTTCTTGGGTTTGTAAGACAACAAAATTGGAAACAAAATTCAATTATATATTAAGAGTAGATATTAAAGAATGTACATAATGTAAATATAAGTACAACCAGAAAATTGTTGATTCAGTTTCCGAGTTTTCTTGGACTCCAATAACTACTCACCATAACACACACTAACCCAAAACATAACCTGAGGATTAATGTCTAACATTCCCCTCTTAATCTAAAGGGATGTATCAAAGTCCAAGAATGAAAGATAAAAATGTAAAAATGCATCTCAAATAAGAATTGAATGTCTCTCAGAAATGGTTTTTAAGGATGACCACAAACCAAGGATGGTGGGTTTTAAGATAAAACCACAAACAATACCAAAAACGTGGGACAAATCAAGGTCTCAACCAACACCAACTTTGGAACCTTCATGTAACTTCTCAAAACAACTAAAAATGTGGTTTTAAGGTGACCACTAACTCTTGAACTATTAATGTAGTTCCTCTAACAATTCTAAATATTGAAGTGCTCGTTTGCAAACAACTCATTCACCAAAAATGAAAGTCTCTCTAGAAACAACTCTGGCTCTAACTAGTACAAGTTGTGGCTTAGGCTCACTTTTTCAAAAGAAAAAATAGAAACATGTCTTCATTAGAAGTGAAGATTGTTTTACATTAGCCTTTCCCAAGATGGATTGTAAACTCCAAAATATAAACAAAATTTGACCATAGATATGCCATCAGAGCATCACAATAATATTGTCAAAAATATTACTCAGACTGAGAGAGAAAACATAACAAAAAAAGGGAGATAGACAGAGTACAAAAATTCTAGAAAAAACTCAAGTTCTAAAAATGGCAGACAGAGATTGGAATGTGTCTCCTTCAGATCTCAAAATAGACTTGGCCACAAATGATACCATTGATTTTATATTCATAAAACATATGACCATCGAAGAGAGCCACACTGCGCTTGGAAAGAGTTTCTGCCTCCATGTTTTGTTCCCATTATACATGTTGAAATGACACATTAGGTAAGGAAGACTTCAAGTCTCGGATTCATTGAATCCAATTACATAGAGGAGGGACATCCAAATCGCTCCTACCATGTATCCATTGAATTATAGAGAGGGAGTCACCAATGTTCTCAGCCTTCTCAATGCTTATCCAAGATACACTTTGAAGAGCACCCCATAAATAAATCATCTTTACCTTGCAATTCTCTCCAAACTCACCGAACCAAAAAAAATTATATAGAGAAGCAGGATCGATACGAACATATACACCACACCCACATCTTCCCCCTGAAGATGATCATCAAAGTAACATATGGGGAATAAACCATCCAAATCAACCAAATTGATTGATGAAGAAGGAGACCTAGGATCCCATGGACCAATTTCATTGAAGTATCTTGAGGACCACCATCTTGATATATGGGACTTCACCCTTGAAATTGAGGTTTTTCCTAGCTTGCCAAATCCCCCAAAATGTATAAAATGAGACAGCCCTGTAAGGCCTAGCACACTGGACCCATGATATGAGACAATATGTAATAGAAAATACTTCAGAAGCGACATTTACTCTGAGGATATGGGAAACCGCCTCCCAAATAGCACCAAAAAAAGGGCATTTCACAAAAGATGATAGTAGTCTTCCCCATCTAATTTGCAAAGAATGCATCTACCACGACTGATAAATCCCACTTCTTTTTCACCTATCTGCATTAATCAATGCAATGAGTGCTAAGTGCACAATTCAGTATCATGAGAAATTGGTAATTTTGACTAATGCTTAAGGGCTATGGGAAGTGCATTAATACCATATTGTATGTAATAATAATAACCAAAATGATATTTCATATGTTGTATTATGAAAGATGGCAAAATATTTAAATAAAGAGTCAAGCGAACTCTAAATGAATAGTTGACAAAGCATAATACGTTTAACATTTCGAAATTTTTAATTATTAATCTTTGAAAGGTATGAAAAATAACAATATTGTTAATTCATATATTATTTAATTTTAAGAAAAAACGAAAAAGTAAAATTCACATTTTTCACCTTTAGAAATGAATTTTTTCTCATTTAAAATGATAAAACTTATCATAATGAAATTATAAATTATATCATGAATTGTATCATAATTAATTTCATTATGAATTAATATTAGAGTTTTATTTGTAGGTTAAGGGCTAACGTGTAGAGCTAGAAATATACAATTTTATATGTGAATTAGGGATGGATTTATATTTTTATATCTGCTTATAGTTTATCTTAGTTAGGCAAAGTAAGCCTACTAAAAAAAAATTATTATTTTAACATAATTTTGATATAAAAGTTTATTACAGTTATAAATAAATATTTTTGAATTAAATAGGTATAAAAGTACTTTTCAATTTAGAAACTTCACAACTTTGGTAATAAACATGACATATTTTGTTAAAGGTAGGAATTATTTAGAAATATTAAAAAGATGTTGCCACACAATGTTTATTTCAATTTTAAAATAAATTTAAATTGTCTTTCTAAATACCATGATGCATATAATCTTTGTATATTTCCCCAACTCTCTAAATTGATAAGTGATGCACACCAAGGCTCTCCTTGAGATGGGGTTGACTAAAAAATAGAACAAATAAACACTCAACAACAAATTTACAATTTTGATCGTTTTTTAACCAAATTTTAAATAAAATTAATTAAAGATGTACATGGAAAAATCCAAAATTTAAATTTAAATTATATTTTCAGCTATTTTTTTAAATGATTTTTTTTCAAATTCAATACAATAAAAAAAATTAACTACAATTAAAATTTACTATATATATCCAATAAAAATAACAATTTATTTTTAGTTGAGATTTATTTAAAAACATTATTTATTTATGAATGGAGATTTGCATAGTTATTTATATGTCAAAAATCTTTCTACACAATTCACATCCAAAAGATTGTGACATTTTTTTTTTAATGATTTCATAGAAAAATGAATCAAATGAATTTAGTTTTCTTGGTTATTTTTCATCTTGTTTGAAAATAGATTTAATTTAATTACGCCGTAAGGCATTTCCCTCTTAAATTAACTCCCCAAACTGCCACCATGTGCAGCTGTCCACCATCCATTTTTATGTTAGACGATAGAATTGTCTTCTATCGTTCGTTGGATACCTCCGTCATGCAGCATATCTAGGTGATTATTCAAGTAGTACTTCAGTTATTCCGTTGTACGTCCATCACTCATATACGGTTACTCTAAATGGTTCTAAACAATTACTAAATTCAGAGCGATTATCTCTGTTATAATCATTGTTCCAACTTCCCTAATGAGGTTCATTCTTCCTATTAGTGTATATCAAGCAACACAGAGTTTGCCAAAATAGAGGAGTAAGCAGCGCAGAGTGTGCTAGAACAAAGAAATACAATGCAAAGGATTAATGGTCCATCGTAGCCCCAGACCTGGTTGGTTGGTTTCTCCGGTGTGTAAATTTGTTGCGCTACAAGGTTTGAAAGAAGGATTTTATAGAGGTGAAACCCAGAGACAAATAAGAAACTTGGGGCTCACGGTGGCATGAAGGTCGTCTTTTATGTGTTGATGCTTGGTAGGAGCTTCTGACGTGGAAGGAAGATCCTCTTCATGAGCATACACAGGAAGCATGTCAGCGTAACCACCCATACTCTACCCATCGCTACTTTAGGTCTTCCTTCCGTGTATGGGCACCCCATTTCTCTCGTTCGTTTTACTTGTTTGAAAATTTGAACAACGCTGAGTAGAATTAATTTAGTTTTTGATTGGTGATTTCAGTTTCCAGCACTCCTGTTACCGCCGCTTCATCCGCAGGTACGGCAGCTAATTTGTCAGCTCTTCCACCAGCTACTATTGATGGGGTACTTCCTTCGTCGAGTAGTGTAACGACCTGCGTTCTCCGGCATGAAGTGCGATGAGAAAAGTGCGAGCTGCTCCAACTTATGCAATGACTTGTGCACATTAGTGAGGGAGAGTTCCCTTGTTTATATGGCGTGGAGGTGTATGGAGGCCGACAGGCATGTGTAGGGGCTTTTGCGATGGTGCGGGGGCTTGGGTGAGGTTGGCAAGGCAAGCCATGACCTCCCCTCCCACGCATATAAGCATGGCTATGCGTTGGTTCATTTGGAGACAAGAAAACTTGCTCATCGTCATTCGCTCTACAAAGGAAGTGCGCAGATTGGTGCGTAGGTCGAAGGAAGGCGCAGTTATTACATGCGCCCATTCTTGGGCTGGTTTGCACGGTGAGGCGCGTTTGTGGGTGAAGGTGTGGGTAAGAGCGCCCGGAGGTTGAGTTTAGGTCTGCACGGGTGTGTGGCGCCCGACAACGATTGTGGCGTGCACGAGTGTGGCGCCCGGTTTGTGCGAAGGTTTGTGTGATGACTTAGCACGGGTGTCTTGGTTACTCGGGTGAGCACCCACCTATCATGCAAGTGTGCATGGTGACTTGGTGAAGTGTTGAGTTGTGGATGAAGGTGTGTCTCGGTTGGAGGCGCCCGTGTGTGGCGACTTGGAGGTGCGCCTGATTTGGGAAAACGACACGATCATGCGACAAGGTGAACGAATCGTTGGTGAGTCGTGCGGCGACCGTGCGGAGGTGCCAACGAGTTAGGCAACCGAGTTTTGCCTTGGATTGTAAAATTGACTAAGTATGAAACTTGGGCTTTCCAAGTATACTTGTACATTGTAAATTGTTGTATAATATATTGTTGGGCAGACTCATTGTTCAGGGAGTTGCCTCTCCCTTTATACTGTGCAATTGTGTTCATTGTTTATAATTGTTGTTCATAATGAATGTGTATGGGTGTTCATTGGTATAAAGGATAAAGAATAATACTTGGTTGAGAATCACAAGCTAAGTAGGAATAAATGGTTAGGTGTAGTCCATGAGCACAAGTATTGGTGAAAAGAAAGTGTTCGGTGGTGTTGCACCTCGCCAAGAGCAGTTGAAAGACCACCGTTGGCCTGGGGGCGTGACAATTGGTATCAAAGCTCAGTTGGAGCTGGTGTTAGAGCAGAGTTGCTCGTGACGAAGTGTAGGTGTGGGTACACTTGGAAGAAGTGATTGTGGTGACAGGGACTTGCAGGGGGAAGAAGTTGGTGAAACACTTCCTGATAAGTGTTGCATCAAGGACTTGGGTTGGAGGTGAAGCTGTTGTATGGTCGAGACTAGATTGCAAAGAAGGAAGAGGCTATTAGCAATGGCCAAATCTCAGATTAGGTCTAGTTATGGTGCGAAGGACACTACTCTTGGTTTATTGAGAAAGTGTTGGAGAAAGTGGAGGACTCAGAGGCTTACTGGAATAAGAAGATTGACTTGGTTGTGAAAGAGCAAGAGGCAACTTTGAAGATGAAGGAAGAGCTCAATGAACTCCGAACTCAACACGAGTACACTGATCTTATGTGTACACAACTTGAAGTAAGGGTCAATGAGGTTGAAGAAGCAAGGGACCAGGGTCTTGCAAAGATCGTGGACTTGAAAAAATCTCTTGATGAAGCCAGAGATGAGATCACAGTGTTGAATAAGGTCGTGAGGCATGGCTTAGGTGGAGGAGTGCCTCATGTGAAAGTCAAGGAACCAGAACCTTTCAATGGTACAAGGAGTGCAAAGACTCTTGGTAACTTTTTATGGGACATGGAGCATTACTTGGAATGGTTGGGTCTATCTGATGATGAGACGAAGGTCAAGGTAGCTGCTCAGTTCTTGACGAAGGATGCTAAGATGTGGTGGCGAAGGCGGATGGACCAGATTTCCAGTGGTAGTGCTAGTGACATCACTTTGTGGGATGAGATGAAAGGAGCTTTGCAGGCCCATTTCAGTCCTCAAGATGAAATGTGGGAAGCAAGGATGAAGATAAAATTCATAAAGCAGATAGGGTACCTTCAGACATATCAGCGGGAGTTTGCAAGTGCGGTACTAGAACTTCCTAACATGGCGGAGAGGGACAAGGTGTTCAATTTCATTATTGGGTTGAAGCCTTGGGCATGCAATGAAGTGAAGAGGCAGAGGATTAGAACACTTGAGGAAGCTTTTGCTGCTGTGGACAGGTTGGTGGAGCATTATGATGAGACTTCTGATGATAGCAAGAAGAAGTCCAACAAGCCGAAAGATAAGAAGAAAGAAGATGCTTCGAAATCAGATGACAGTTTGAAGACAAAGAATGTCTTTAAGTGTTGGATATGTGCTGGACCACATACGGTGAAGAATTTCCCTTCTAAACCGAAAGTGGCTGCGATTGCATAATCTAATGTGAAGAATGAAGAAGCTTCTGTGGGGATGATGTAGATACTTGGTGCTGTTGCTACTACAAAAGTGATCTCTCGGAAGGATCCTGAGAGGAATAAGTTGGAGTATGTTCGGATGAAAGTTGGAGATGCTGATATACTCACTATGGTGGATAGTGGGGCTTCTCACAACTTCATGGGAGAAGATACTGTGAGAAGGATTGGGCTGAAATTTGTACCGATCAAGGCACAAATGAAGACAGTGAATTCTCCTCCGGATGAAGTTCTCAGTGTAGATGAAAAGGTGGACACAACACTTGGTGAGTGGACAGGGAAGGTTGACTTCACTATAGTGTGGATAGATGACTATGAGGCTGTGTTGGGAATGGAATTCATGAAACATTTTGATGCTATGATTGTTCCACATTTGAAGAAGCTGTACATTTACGATGGAAGGGAAGATGTACCCATTGGTGTGCCTACCATTGGAGTAACAAGGTCTGATTGTAAGTTGGCAGTGATGAAAATGGAGGACGAGAAGCGGATGGATCACATGAGTAAGCAGTTGTCCATGGTTGAGACAAAGCTTACCGAACAGTCATTGGTCATCAGGACACTTTCAGATAGTATCTTAGATTTATCAAGAAGGCTAGAAGTGGTCGAGGATGATGATGATAATGATGAGGCATATGTGAGGCCGAATGTCCGAGAGGAGGATCAGGTCACTTATCTACAGAGGATGGAGATTGAGGATCTTGATAGATGGATTGAGATGATTAGTAAGGGTGAGCCTTCCGGCTCTACTCCCTCCACATCTTCTTAGATGGACAAGAAGATGGGGCTCATTGTTAGCTTCTCACGGCAGTGAGTCCTTTAAAACAGGTTGAGCAGGTATGACAGATGGTGCAGGGATGGCTTGGCATCAAGCATCATGACATGTTGTAGATGGGATGGAGTTTCCATGGACCTGTGCATGGTGGTGAGATTCTTGGTGAGTCCGAGATGTGGCAGAATCCGAGCTAGACTGGTGAAGGCATAAGGAGTAACATTCTTATTATTTGAGCATGACAGTTGGACTGATCACCTGACTAGTTCAAGTCATGGGGGCTAGCAGTGTACCAGAGAGATGTTGGCATTAGGTAGACGAGGAGGACAGTTCACAGGATGAGGACGACACATGGTGGAGATGGTAGTTCTACATATGTTGCAGGGATGTTTGCAGTATGTGGAGGAGTTGACATCATGGACCGAGGATGAGACAGACATTGGTTTTGAGCTTAGTGGATGGCTACTAAGATGGTATGTTGTCGAGGACGACAACGACTTCAGGTGGAGGAGGATGTAACGACTTGCGTTCTCTGGCATGAAGTGCGAGCTGCTCCAACTTATGCGATGACTTGTGCGCATTAGTGAGGGAGAGTTCCCTTGTTTATATGGCGTGGAGGTGTATGGAGGCCGACAGGCATGTGTAGGGGCTTTTGCGATGGTGCAGGGGCTTGGGTGAGGTCGGTTGGGCAAGCCATGACGTCCGCTCCCACGCATATAAGTATGGCTATGCATTGGTTCATTTGGAGGCAGGAAAACTCGCTCATCTTCATTCGCTCTACAAAGAAGTGCGCAGATTGGTGCGTAGGTCGAACGAAGGCGCAATTGTGACATGCGCCCATTCTTGGGCTGGTTTGCATGGTGAGGCGCGTTTGTGGGTGAAGGTGTGGGCAGGAGTGCCCGGAGGTTGAGTTGAGGTGTGCACGGGTGTGTGGCACCCGACAGACGGTTGTGGTGTGCACAGGTGTGGCGCCCGGTTTGTGCGACGACTTGGCACGAGTGTCTTGGTGACTCGGGTGAGCGCCCGCCCGTTGTGCAAGTGTGCATGGTGACTTGGTGAAGTGTTGGGTTGTGGACGAAGGTGTGTCTCGGTTGGAGGCGCCTGTGTGTGATGACTCGGAGGTGCGCCCGAGTTGGGCAAACGACACGATTGTGCGACAAGGTGAACGAAGCATTGGTGAGTCGTGCGGCGACCATGCGGAGGTGCCGACGAGTTAGGCAACAGAGTTTTGCCTTGGATTGTAAAATTGACTAAGTATGAAACTTGGGCTTTCCAAGTATACTTGTTCATTGTAAACTGTTGTATAATATATTGTTGGGAAGACTCATTATTTAGGGAGTTGCCCCTCCCTTTATACTGTGCAATTTTGTTCATCGTTTATAATTGTTGTTGATAATGAATGTGTATAGGTGTTCATTGGTATAAAGGATAAAGAATAATACTTGGTTGAGAATCACAAGCTAAGTAGGAATAAATGGTTAGGTGTAGTCCATGAGCACAAGTATTGGTGAAAAGAAAGTGTTCGGTGGTGCCGCACCTCGCCAAGAGCGGTTGAAAGACTACCGCTGGCATGGGGGCGTGACAAGTAGCCTTGTGTAGCCAACTAGCTCTACAAGCGATGGATCGATGGCGACCTTCAGCCTAAGCAATATGTTGATTGTGAGAATAATGAATGTTATTGCAGAAATAACCATCTTGTAGAGTTAAAAAGCGTATGTCTCCCTGGCAATGGTCTATCTATATTAGAAGCCAAGGATGTAGTGAGAAGGCACTAGTGGCCTTAAAGACGCATGGTGCATTGTTTGTTCTAGTATTGTGTGATAGTTGGTCCCTTATCAATTCTTCGCACCTCTCATCTCGGTTCAGATGACATAGAATACCTACAATCACTTTTTTATCTGGTTCTGGATTGTACAATTACTTCCTTTGTTCCATTATTTAATAAAAGGAGGAATGTGGTACACAAACCTCGACTTGCACTTCTAATTTCACATCTTCTTTCTTTGATTTATTTGATTCTTTATAGACCTAGGAGTTCTCTTCAATAAAACTAGATTTTCCCTTTAAGACCATGTGCCTTGTTTTTATTCGAATGACTGCACCCTGCGACAGGAAATATTGTTTTCTTTATATTTTCTCAATTAAAAAGAGTTAAGGTTTAACCTCTATATATATATAAACCTATTTTAACTAGCGTAAAAGTCATGAAACCCAATGAAATTAAAAGATGAATTCATACATAATATGCCAACCTACTACCAACATCATACCAAGATTCAGAAATAATATTAAGAAACAGTAATTTGTAATGGTTCACTAAGTTGCTTTATCACCCAAAAAGGTATGCTTCCCAACGTTTGAGATTCAACAATGCCCTTGTTAGCAATTAGCTTTAATTATTACAATAGGATCTAAGCATATAGCAGACCTTCATTTTTTTTTAATATTTAAGTATAATAAAAAATACTTTTAAGTAAATATCATTTATAATATTTAGTGTAAAAAGTTGAATTAAAATTAAATTTATTCTTAAGTTAATTGTTTGAAACAAAAAAATTTGTGGAGACATTGCAAGTTAAAATATATAAAGACAATGTGATCTTTATTTTTGAATTTTTTTTTTTTTAATTATCATAAATTAATTAAATATATTAAATAAATTTCTATATATAATATTTTTTCAAAATATTAATAATTAAATAATCCAAATAAAAAATATGGAAAAGGGAAAAATATTATTTTGATCTTTGAGATTAATTTTTATGACTAAACAAATATAAAATCAACCTCTTTTAAATCTGAATAAAATTAAGGGTGTTCATTTTCATATTGTTATGTAACATATTCTTGAATTTCTTCCTATACTAGCACTACTATGATAGTGTAACAAGGCATGATAGTTTGTGTCACTATCTTTGTTCTTTTCCTAAATGACCGAGGTACGATTTAATGTTGTTGGGGGTTGTCTTACTTTGTGTCATAGATGTGTTAATCTTGTATTATTGCTATCCAATGAAATGCCATTTTATTTTATTTTACTTATAATAATGGCATATGATAATTGTTATGTTATATTAATTAGAAGATTATATAGAAATTTATCACAGTTTATGTCATACCATATAAAAATTGATGTCAAAGTATAATTCAATAAGTCTTCAAATTTTCTTAATGTTTTTTTATTTTTATTTTTATTTTATTTTTTCTATCATATAAATTCTAGGCTTCTATTGAAGTTTCTATTGAAGTTCTCTATTTGTTTCTTAAATTGATGTCAAAGTATAATTCAATATGTCTTCAATTTTTTCAATTTTTTTAATTTTTATTTTTTTAAATTAATTTAATTTATTTATTTATTTATTATTTTTTTTTGTATCATATAAATTCTAGGCTTCTATTGAAGTCTCTATTGAAGTTCTCTAGTTGTTTCTTATGAAGTCTAGAGGAGAATTTTATTTTAAATTATAATTAATATTGTACAATGTTGAAATGTCATTTAATCGTATAATATTTCATATTGCACTATAGAAGGTTGTTACACAAAGAGATATATCAATGTTAATGGGGTTTCTATAGAGGGAAGGTGATATTGATAAGATCATAAGGGAATTCAAAGATAGATTCCTGGATACATCCAAACATTTTATGGACATCCAAACATTTTATGGATTTTTTCCTCTACTAGATTTTCTTTACATGTGTGAAGGAATTAAGGAATGCCAACCCCTTTGTAAATTCTTGTGCAAATATATTAAACACTATTAAGTAGATAATTTATTTGAGCAATGCTAATAGGAAGAAAGAATAAAGGATTTGATTCAGCTTGAGTTTGTCATAACAGGGAGAACAAAATATGAATATTTCGGTATGTATCATTGTGGTTTAATTTGGGCATATGATAGTGCAACTAGAGTAGTCATGGATTGAAGGCAAAAGCTAATGTTGCATTGCCCCCCTTCGATGAGAAGAGTACCAATTTAATTAAGAAGCATTATAGAGTGTTAGAGCAGTCCTAACTGTAAGACAAAACTAATTTTGCATTTCCCCCCTTCGATGATAGGAGTACCAAATTAATTAAGAAGAATTATAGAGTGTTAGAGCAGTCCTAATTGTAATACTATTCATGACACAAGGCATAACACCTAACTATAAGACTAATCGTTTGATCTGAGTATTGGTTAAGAGGAGTTTGGTAGGAAAATACACCATACTTAAAAGGAAAGATCCCCATTATATCAAATAAAAAGAAGACCTTGAAGAGGAGTTATCCACTAGACAAGGTATTCACATAGAGCATTCACCATGGCATGGTAATTATTTACATCATACACAATAGTGTATGTAAGTGGCTGTATATATTAACTCAAATAATCATTTAGTTGTATTAAGGGTTTGCAACGAGGGATTAGGATTATGAAACTGTGTAACACATGCTCACATCAATGTTGTGATTCCAACAACTTAAGATTGTAGGATGAACCTAAGACCAAACAATGATTTATTTTTTAAATAACAAAAGATGATAAAGGAAGAAGAGGAGCATATTGGTGGTGTGGGGGGGAAGGGGGGTATTTTTTATAATGTAAATAATTCATCTTCTACGTTTAAATGACATCTAGTTTACTAATCCCTATCTTCAATAACCTTTTACATGTGATGATTCTTCTTTAATTACGCCTTACAGTGTTTCCTTTGCAACATCTGCTTTAATTATGCCTTAAGGTGTTCCCTCTGAAATCAACTCCCTCTCTGCCCACCTGTCATCCTTGTGGGCCACAAGATTATATGTTAGATGACAGCAAAGGTTTCAACCATTCGATCAAAGTGGTTAAAAGTTCGTTGCGGAAATAGTTTTTGGTTAAAAGTACGTTGTGGAAACAGTTTGCTTCAAACAAGTCATCTACTCCGGTGTTGAATTCCCATATTGGGATTCAACCTGAATCAGAATTGAGTGTGTGCAGATCTGTTCATTTGACCCAATTAGCTGTTGTCGATGTGAAGTGGGTTCATCATGATGCAATTTGTCCCACCTTCCTACTCCTGGACTGTTTAATGATTAGGCTTTTGCTGCTTACAAATCTCGGCACTGATTTCCATTTCTAACTCTGATTTCTTTCTTGACAGGTAATTTGAATTGGATATGGGATGTTACACCATACTAATTCCTTGAATTCTTTTCAAAAGATGCAGAAATGTCCACAAGGTGTCGAGTAGTGTTGACTTCATGGGCTAAAAAGCATTGTACTAATTCCATAAATGGCTTTCAAAATTCAAAAAACTCCACAATGTTTGAGAGATGGATATAAAAAAATATTGTGCCTCCTGGGATTGATTTAATGGACAACAATACTATGTGCAGCGATGTCGATGGCTATGCAACAAGTAATCAATAAAACTGCTGAATTGCGAATCAATTTTATAGAAATATTCTTCAACCAGTGGCTCTCACTAGGCCTCTCCGGGTTACAATTTGCCTAGATTTAATTCATAGAGGCATAAATTCAATTCGCATAGATCCTCTGCTATTAATCTCACTGTTGGATCTGGGCGATGACCATCTCATATTCGTGATAGAAAATGCCAACAATGTTAAAATAGTGGCCATTGGGAGTGTTTTTCTAGATAAGGAATTCCTTAGAGCCTGCGGTAAAGTGGGTCAATATGTTGTTGTGGATTCATTTGTCAGAGGTTCTGGACGGTGGCCACTGGGAGCGTTTTTCTGGGGACGAAATTCCTCCGAACTTGGTGGTAAAGTGGGTCACATTGAAGATGGAGTGGGGTTTTGGATTGGATTTGGAGGGCTCCCTCGAATCAATCTGGCTTTTCTAAATCTATTGCATTTGAAAGCCCAGGGGCACACCATTTGGCTCTAGTAAAATTATTTTCCAACTCTTTGCATTCGATCACTCTGATTATAGGTTAATGGATTTAATTTCATTGACATAGCTCCATTCCTATAAATTGAATTTTAATGTATTTTTTTCTCTTATTTTCTTAGTTTAAAATTGAATTACAACTTTTTTGTGTCTTATTTTCTTCATTTTTTAAACTAAATCCTAGATCCTTTGCATCCATGGTGACGTGATAGAGGGATCACAAAATCGAGAGAAACGAGGAAAATAAAACTTGGTTACAGTGCAAGTATCGCCTCTATGGATTCATCTATCCGAGGTAAGCATTTTCTTGAATGACTGTGCTAAGTTTGTAGGATGTTATACAATTATTGTTCATTGCACTGTGGAGAATAAGGGATTTTTATTAGAAATGCATATGCCTATTTTTCTTCATGATAAGAATGTTTAGATTGCCTTGTATTTCCATTGAATTTCGTTATTTTCTTGTATGATAGCTTATTCAAATAATTTATAGTGATCGTTGTGATTATTCCATGATAAGAGAAAAATCTCCAATACTAAAACTTCAATCAAAATTTCCAATCCGTTTAAATACATTTGTTGAATGGTGAACTCAATGACCACAAACATGGCATATCAGAATATAACTAGATTTAATAATTCAGTAACATGAATATAGTGGACAACACATAGTAGTTTGAAACAACAGTCAATATTTTCTTATCCGCACAATATAAAATTTACACCGCTGTCGTAAAGGGATTACAATGGCTTCTCAAAAGCCTGAGGCACCCTCTTGGTAGATTCACTCTACTAAAGAACCAAAAATTACAAAAATATCTCTTTGTCAAAGGAATCATTGGCCAATATAACAAATAATCATTCCTCAAGACATGTTCCCTACATAGCATGTGAATCTCCCATCATAAATGGCTCATAATGTGAGAGGTATCAGCCACAACTTTCATAAAATATGTCATAAACATACATTGGTCAGAAATAGAAGATGCCAAGCATCTATATGGAAGGAATTTTCATAGATCTATAAGTCGTCCTACAAATAATCATCTTCAAAACTCATCTGCCCCTTTTTTTAGGAGAACAACTCTGAGCAACCAAACACTGACATTCTGTCTTCTCAAGGAAGTTGCTCTCTACCAAGCCTAGCTTCTCTCTTAGAATCTTAACATCCCCTTTGCAAAGGGTTTCATTAGAATGACAACACCCACACTTAAAACATTTCTCCACCCCTCTCCTAATTAGAAATACAATTTTGGGTTCTCTACTAATTTTCTCTACACCCATTTAATCTAACAATGGACATAGAGCGTGTATATTTATACATGTGTGTTGGAATTACCATTTTATACTTTCATGTTTATTATTTTTATTTATTATTATTACTTGAATTTCTTCTTAGCAAGTGGTTGTGTTTCTTTAGGTTTTAGTGAAAGTATGGCCTCCAATGTTGGCTCTCTTATTATGGAGTATAATTCATCTTTGAGAATTTTTCAATTATTAAATTAGGTTAGCCAATTGCTTAAAATACTAAATTTATTTCAAAAAAAAATTGTTACTTTATAGGTTAGATACTCGCTTGAAATTTTAAACTTATTTCAAAAAGTTTTTGTTGCTTTATAGATAAGGCATAGATGACCATTAATTTTTAATAATTTGTTATTTTTGTGAGGATATGAAGGAAGTGAAGAATATACATGCATGCCATGATAGATGAAATATCTACATGTCATCACAAAAGATATGAATTTATTTTGTTATTATGACCTAAAATAAACTAACATTCATTTATTTTTTATCATTATTATGTAATTATTCAAAAGCATCATAATAATAAAAATTGTTCTTTTGTTTGAAGGGGATAAAAGCCCTTTCTCTTTGCTCTTGAGGATGGACCATGACTATCCTAAAATTTTTGTGTCCATCTCTCCACCTTACTTTTTCATTTTATTTTGTTTATTCAGTTTAGAACTAGATACTTTTAGTTTAATAGATTATAGAATTAGAAGTATCAAATCATACATCAATATAAATTATAACACGTTAATTGGAATTTTGAAATCTTAAATGAACTTGAAATTGTGTATATGCATTTGATTTAACCAATATAATATATTTTCCAACCATGGTTTTTGTGATAATTTCACATTTTTTGTATCTATTTTATTAGTTCAATTTTTGTATGATCAAGGTGTATGTACTTATTGTATACATTTATTGGGGTGTGGTAAATTTTTATATGCATATTGATTGGTTAAATTTTTGTGTGATCAAGTTGTATGTTTTTATTGTTTGCATTAATTGTTGTGTTTTTTCACTACTTTTTTTTCATGAATTTAAATGCATAATTCCATGTAATGATTGTTGTTTGAGATTCATTTATATGATTGTGTGGTTACTCAATGTGTGACATTTTGAAATGTGCTATAATATCCAAGGGCTGTTCTTTGACCATGGCTCATATACAAGGGTTGCAAATCTTCTATATCTTAAATGGCTAAACAAGATCTATTAGACCGGTGGATTTTTATATATGAAACCATTTATACTGTGTTACCTAACTAATTGGCTCTCTTATGCAGGAATGTTCTTGGATCATATGCCCATTTCATATGGAATGCAGACATTGATGAAGCGGATCAGGATGCTTCTCAGCAGCAGAAAATGGCGCCCCAAATGGCGCGCCTAACCTATCATGGAACTACAACCATTGCAGCTAGTTGATCAAATCAGGGTCCTAATTACAATTTTGTTTCAATGAACATAACTATAATACTTGTCATGCTACTCTGATTTTTCCAGTATCAGTGTTGCAGATAAAATTTTTGGTAGTACAAAATCATCTCTCTATACATAAATCGGATGCCTAAATGATCTTAGCATGCATCATTTGAACAAAATATTGCAGCTAGAAGACTCTTGTATGTGATATGTCTCAGTCTTATTCAAAGTTGTAAAGTGTGTTTTCTAACGATCTCCTTGGTCCTAGTGGTAATGCTTCTCAGGACAAGGGTAGTCCTTTGAAAGACTACAAGATGGGGCAAATGAATGGAGAAAAAATGATGGGAATTGAATAAAATCAAGTGGTCAACTAAAGAAGAATGGGGTAATGATTCTGAGGACAAGGGAAATCCTTTGACAGACTCCAAGATGGGGCAAATGAATTGGAGAAAAAACTATGGCAATTGAATAAAATCAAGTGGTCAACTAAAGAAGAATGGATCTCATTTGAGGATGGGAATGCTCTTTTGGATGGCAGGTCACATCCATTGCAGCAATTCGGATTTAACAAACACCCATTCTTGGATTTCATGTTTCTTGGCTCTATGATGAAAATAATGAAGGGAAAATACATGTTAATATGTTACTTGTGCTCTTTGATGGAAGTTTTGTAATGAATGACTGAAAAATACACAGTAAGAGAAAAATGCGTAATATGCTAATTGAGGAATGTTTTTTGCTTGTTGAACTTATAGTACTGAATTTAACACACTGACACTTTACAACAATGAACTAACAATATTCATGATGAAAATAGCAATATGGAAGATTTAACGGCATAATGAAAAAGGAAATATGGGAGATTCCAATCACATTCCAAGGCATTTTTTAAACTGTGGATGTGACAAAAGGTTGTTGTGGAAGGCGTTGTTTGTATATGGGAAATCTCTTGATCATTGTGTAGAATCCTAATGTTGATAGATATGTCTACTAAGTGGTTCTAGTTAATGGGGCATTGATTTGAGCGTTCAATATAATTTTATTCTTTATCAAAGTATTCTTTTGTTGTATTTGTGTTCTTCAATTTAAGCCTTACGGAGTTTCCTTTATAACATCTGATGCAAATGCTAGTTAAT
>APFE031092896.1:31047-49602 GCA_000404065.3 Pinus taeda
AAAAATATATTTATTTATTTTGATTCCTTAAAAAATTTTAAAATATAACTTTTATTTAGTTTAGTTTTTTTTGAAAGGTTAGCTGCTTCATAATTGATGGGAGAAGCGATGGGCAAAATAAAAATAACGGTAGTAAAGTTCTTCATTAAGGGGAAAGAAAGCTTACTCCCACAAAAGATCTTCACGTGTAAGACCCAGTCAACAATCCAATTTCCCACACGCGTATAATTGGTGAGAAATTTTAAATAGGTAATTAAATAAATAAATAAATACAAATTTTACTACTACAAAATATCTTCACGTGTAAGATGGAAAGCAGAGTCAATTTTCCACACGTAGACAAATCGAGAAAGTCCAAGCAGATTATCAATGGTCCGGGAGTAGCTTTATTTATCGATTAGTTATAATGGTAGAACGCGTTAGACGGGAGTGTTAATTTTGTGTGGATGGTTAAAAATGATTGGAATTTGGTTATTTAAAAAAATAAATTGATAATAAGAGTGTTTGAATAGTATTTTTAATGTGAAAAAGGATTTAGTATTATTAACAAATTTTAGGGTATTTAAATTTTTGAAGATTTATGGTTATAATGAGTATTTTTGAAAATTTAAGATGTTACTTACTGAGTTATCAATTTCGTCTAAATGGCTAAAAATCTTTGTATTCAAGCTTCTGTGATCCATAATGAATTAAACAAAGTCTTTCGGTAGGAATCACATGAGAGAATTTTTTGGCCAATGTGTTTGGAACCAATAAGTGTGTTTAATCATCAGTATGATGAACCACACTGGTTGGTTGGAAACGCATCGGCCAAAAAATTCTCTCATGACTTTAGAATCAAACTTCTTTTCCAAAATGTGTGACAATATGAGTGCTTGAATTATGTTATTTATGGTGGAAACCGGGAGACCCATAATCTTGAAGCTTGACGGTTGTAACCCACATTTCCAACATTACTATCACGATGGAATTGTTTTTCGTTAATTGAATATTTATGTAAGTGTGGTTGGTTTGGTTTGATTCGTTTCAATAGATTTATACCTATATTATTCCTTTTTTCCATAGTCACTTTTATGTATGATCTTCTTAATGTTTCGTGGTTTGATTCTTGAATGTTTGGAAGATAGCATGTTATTGTTCAGTGGCTTTGACCCATGAATGAACAGTAAAAATATTTGCATTTATTTTTATCTTTGTTAGTTCAGTTGTAATCATTTATAATTGGTCATATATTCTTCCATTGATTTGTTTCCTGAGGGTGATATTGATATGGACGTTAGTTCAATTCGAATTTCTATGAGTTGTGTCCAAAAATTCATATTGTAAACAATTGTATTTTTTAATATGAGTTGGATTAACATATGTCTTGTAGTAGTTTCTAATGTGTATTTATATTTTATTTATTTATTTATTTATTTGATTCATCAATGGATAATTGAAACATCATTTAATCTATGGAGATAGTTACATTATGCTTTCCACTTTATTTCAACTGAAAGCTATAGAGTAGTTAGTATTAGTTAGTTAAGCCTTTAGTCTTGCATTTGATGATAAATTTTTATTTGCAATTACTCAGAACAAGTCTAGTTTGATCTTTCTATGTTTGGAAAATTTGAAGGTTTACATGTTTGTAGTTTTCATCTTTTATCTTTATATCAACAAGAAGAACTGTGAGCATTTCATATATTTATAAGTGCATTAGTATTTTAGAATTAGTAATATGTTTGGATTTGAGCACTTAGCATAATATGCATTTGTTGTTACATATTATTGTTTCGATGCTTATTCTTTTTGTAATATATTTTTGTATATTTTGTATCATATCCTATGCTGATTTGTAACATATTTTATTGATCACTTAATTATTAGAATAGTTAAATTAACACAAACAATAGCTTTGGATTAGATGTAGGATAGTAATACAATAAACCCCTATCTTTTCCTTCAAAGGATGAAGAGGTGAAAGGCCAGCATAACCTTAAAACCCATCGAGAGGGACCATCCCAAACAACTTGGACTCTTTAAAGAGCTCTAGTCTAGTTCACTTAGTCTTTGTTGACAAATGTCATAAAACCCACATCATCAAACTTTTGGGCTTAGACACCTCCTCCACTATACAATCCCTCCAACAATCCATCTTCCCAAGGCTTTAATGTGCAAAGAGACTAACTTAGTACTAGATATTAGCAACTTATTGTGAGAGATCTACTAACTTGTGGCATTCTAAGTTTCACAATCTAAATTTTCAATCAACCAACTAAATGTAAGCATTCATTCATGTAATCATTTTATTTTAACATTTACAATGTCTCTAAAAAATAACATTTACAATATCCCTAAAATAATCTCCAAATTATAACACACTGAATAATTTAATTTTAAGAATATATCACATAAATTTAACTAAATATTATTTTTCTAAACATTTCTTGTTACACCTAAACCTTTATTCCAATCAGTTAAATACCAAATTTTGTTTTTAACCTTAGAAAGCATTAGACTTAAATAAATTTAATTCCTTTTTAACATGAAATCATCCAATAAAAATAAAAACTACTATAATATGATAATTATATTATGTGTGTCTATTCCATTAAGTCTAGTTTGAAATAGGGTTTTCACACATTTATTCCATCAAAGGAATATGGTTTCTACAATTAATAAAATTATTATTATTTGAATTTTTTGATTATATATATATATGGAGTGTATTAATAAATTTATTTCTTTTTTAACATGAAATCATCCAATAAAAATAAAAACTACTATAATATGATAATTATATTATCCTATCTATTCCATCAAGTCTAGTTTGAAATAGAGTTTTCACACTTTTATTCCATCATATCTATTTTGGAATATGGTTTCTACAATTAATAAAATAATAATTATTATTATTATTTGAGTGGAGTCTATCCCTTGGGAGGGTATAAGGATAACTTCCCAGCTAAAGTGCAAGTCTCATTAACATGACCATATATATTTATACTTCCACATATAGATTATCTTGAAATATATTATATTATATACTTTTTCCTTAAATTAAATAAAAAGAAAAAATATATATATTTTTCCATAAATATAAATATAAATCTAATAACAATATAACCCATAATCTTATAAATTTCAAAATATAAATATTTTATAATAAAAATCTTATTATATCATAAAATAAAATAAATTACATAATTCAAGTAAATTACAGAATTCCATAATTCTATGAAATTTTGGTTGAAAATTCTGAAAGGACAGTAATTTCAATTCACAACTAATGCATGACTAAAGTTCGATTTCTATGGTACCTGCAGCGCCGAAGGAGCTGGGACAAATAAGACAGCTCTTAATCTCCACTATTCGACCTAATAACCTTTACACTCTATAAAATAAAGTTTCACTACCAAAATTCCATCTTACCATAAAATATGCTTCCAGTCTTTGGTAGCCGAGTGTTGAGACTGATCTGTAAGATAGAGATCCAGTCAACAATCGTCTACACAGCCGAGTCTTGAGACTGATCTGTAAGATAGAGATCCAGTCAACCATCGTCTACACGTGGATATATTATGTCCAACATGAACGTTCAAATTGATCAATCAGGCAGCATAGGAGCATTATTTTAAATGATTAGACCAGGAATTAGTCATAAACTCACGTGTCATCCTTAGTCACTATATTCCGTATAGGAGCCTTGGCAACCAAATCAAATTGACATCCTAATCAACCCTTCTATTCTCTCTATATATACATACAGCTCTACATCTGCGTCTAAATGTATATACAAAGCATAGGAGGAATAAGATAGATTTAATATAGAATACAGCTCTTGATCTGGCTGTAAAAATAAATTCAAGCATACCAAGAATAGGATACACAGATATACAAAAGAGCAGGATGGGTAACGTGCTGCTTCGAGGGGGAATCGATCGTCGTCGTCGGATAAAGATAATGAAAGCCGACGGATCGGTGATGAAGCTGCGGGGTCCTCTCTGTGTGAAGGAAATACTCATCGATCATCCAAACCATGGGATATTCGAGGCGCCCGTTGGTCGCCCACCACTTGGGATTGGCAGTTTCAGCCGACCACTTCCAGGAAGGACAGGGCTTGTAGGCGGTCATCTCTATTATCTCATTCCTCTTGCAGTCCCAGAGGATGAACTCGTCGATTGCAACAACGATATGAATAGAACGCAGTTTGCAAGAGCTTCTTCTTATCATAGCATTCGGAGCGGTAGTTCCAGTTTGCGGCCAAAGTCTTGTGCAGACAGCGGCAGAGATTCAATAAAACAAGGAGTTGATGATATGATTAATAACATTAAAGACGGCGTGAGGATCGTTTCTTCTTCCTACTCCACAGACGGATCAAGGGTGCGGGTGAAGCTTCGAGTTAGAAAAGAAGAGTTGGCTTCACTTCTTTCGGGCAATAATGTCAATGTGGTAATGGAAAATGTAATGATGCGTCCCTTAATCCAACATGTGACTACGCAGTCGACCTTGTCGCGGTGGAAGCCTAGTTTGGATACCATCACCGAACCCCACAGTCCAGTTAGAGATTTATAAACATCTTGAGAGGAGCAGTCTGCAGCATAACTTGTGTATTCTTGCGGAGCATACTATCGGTGGAATGCCCACAGAGTCTGCTTGGATATATCTATCAGATTCATATTCTGCAAATGGAATTCAACATTCTAAACAGTATTTCCATACCGCACCCATGTAAAAGACAAACAGTGTCGGTTGCGACAGCCCATTGAAAACTGTAGCTCCTTGACACAAATTCGAAGTTACCGTTGGTGTCGAAGTAGTTTTTCGTGGAATGAAATTTTTGTTTTCAACTTTGGTCGGATGTATTTTACATATTTGTTTATGAGTATGTGTTTTACAAATTTGTTAAACTTTATTGTCATTATAGTTTGTAAGTATTAAATTTTATACTATTTAATGTCGTTTTGAGGTTTGTTTTACTGAAGTTAAAAATGAAAGTAGCTTTGATTTTATTGCTTTTGAAAATTAGTGTTCAATATTTTTGAGCGGATGACAGGTGAAGTTTCTCCTGGAAATTTAGGATTGGAATTCTTTGATTCTCTGAAATTTAACATGAGAAAGATTCAGTAATATGTATTTTACACTTCTTCAAAAATATGTAAAAAAAAAAAAATGAATTAGGAAAAAGATTCTGAAATATTAACCTCTCATTTTTTAAGATTTTATAAATACCTACCCTCTATAATAATATAATAATTTAAAAATAATGCCAAATAAAATGTATCAAAATATGTCTAAATGCCAAAGTGAAATCTAATAATATCAGTAACAAAATTTGAAAGGAAAAGAATAAGATTCTGAATATCAAAAATAAACTTTCAATGATCTCTGCGCACCAGAAATTTAATCTATGCAGCCCTCAATAATATTAAAACCACTTATATACATTGACACCATCTAGCTATCTAATCTTAATTTATTAATAATAAAAGGCCTAAATAATATTAAAACCACTCGTAGACATTGACCCGTCTAGCTATCTAATCTTAATTTATTCAATAATAACTCATAATAATATTAAATATTTTTATTTTTTAATAACCTAATAATAATAATAATATTTTTTATTATTATAGAATAAGATACAATATAACTATTATCATATAATATATATCAATTTATTATATACTAATCTTAATTATTTCTAATTAACTCATAATAATATTAAATTATTTTTTTTATTTATAACCTAATAATAATAATAATATATTATTATTATTAAATAATTTACTAAATACTTTATCATAATATAATAATCAAATTATTATAATAAGAACAATAAAGACCAATTATTTATTATTTATGATAATTAATAACTATACAAATAATAGCAACTACATTCTTGTATTCTTATATATTTATGATTATTATATTAATATTATTATAATAATATAAACTCATAATAATATTAGTATTTTTAATATTTATCTTAGCGTTTGTTATACCTGTTATATTATGATATTTAGGATCATTATAACTATATAAATTATCAAGAGATTTAGGATTATTATAACATATAGGATTATAATAATATTAGATATATTTATTATTTAAATACTAATAATATAATTATAAAAAATTATTACCCATTTAATAAAAGTTATTTGCTTATAATCTTATACATAACGCAAGTAATCCACTCATAATATAAGAAGTTATATGAGTGGTCCCATATATATATATATATATATATATTGAAATAATCTCAATCGCAAAGTTCAGCGAGCAGATTATTACCACACGAATCACCAATTCCTAATTGTGATGAGCAGCGCGGACCCGAAACACATTTATATTTTGTTGTAAAGTCTCGATAGGTCTGCAATTATATGTATCTACATATATAAAGATTTCCAATTGTGATTAATGGTGGCAGACTTGAAACATATTTATGTAATGTTTAAAACTCCAGCGAGTCCGTAAGGTGCTGAATACGTATGTAGGTGCATTCAATGATTTTCGATTGCGATATGGGTAGACTATACCTAAAAGCCTATGTATTACGTTTCATAATTATGGCGGGTTCGTCATATCAATGATATAATCTCTCTCTCTCTCTCTCTATATATATATATATCTATATATAATATATATATATATTATATATATTATATATAATATATATATATGGGGAAACGTTGATGGTCGATATTGATATGGGTAAGCTGGACCTGTAACATATTTACGTTATGTTTTAACAACCCGACGGCTCCATAAAAGATTGAATAAGTATGTTCATGCATTCAATGATCAGTGATTGCGATTTGCTATCGCGGGACGAACCCGAAAAGTATATTCATTATGGTTGTAAGTCCCGTTAGGTCCAGTAGGTCGAAAAATCATTTTATGATTGCGCATTTTATATATTTCAATTATAAAGAGATTATAATAGAAAGTATTGTCAATTGCGATATGGGTAAGCCGGACATGAAAGCCTACGTATTACATTTCATGACTGTGGTGGGTCTGACATATCAACGATATAATGTATATATATATCGGGAAACATCGATTGGCGATTGCAATATGGGTAGGCCGGACTTGAAAGCCTATGTATTACGTTTCATGATTGTGGCTGGTCCGTCATATCAACAATATATATATATATATATATATATAATATATATATATATTATATATATATATATATATATATATATATATATATATGGGGAAACGGCGATTGCCGATTGCGATGAGGGGTATGCCTCGACAATCATGCTAACAATATTAAAAGTGAGAAAAGACCCCAAGGGTTTATGAACCCAAGGGTTTATAAATACTACACAAACTAAAATAAACATCGTTTATTTTGATGGTGAGACAATTCTTGTCACAATGCGACATTCAACCATGATTGACCATGTTTGGCTATGATTAGTAATGGTTTACAAAGGGACTATTTATAAACCAAATGCAATAATGAACCCAAGGGATTGATATCGTCAACCCAAGGGATTAATATTAAAACCCCAATGAACAAAAAAACCAAGGGATTAATACTAAAAGCCCAAGGGATTATAAAACCAAGGGAATAATAAACCCAAGGTATTGATATAATAAACCCAAAGGAATAATAAACCCATGGGGCAATGGTTTACAATGATTGATATTACAAACCAAACAGAATAATGAACCCAAGAGATTGATGTCATAAACCCAAATGAACAATAAACCCAAGGAATTAATACTAAACCCCAATGAACAATAAACCCAAGGGATTAATACTAAAATCCCAAGGGAATATAAACACAAGGGAATAATAAACCCAAGATATTGATATAATAAACCCAAAGCAATAACAAACCCTAGGGGCAATGGTTTACAATGATTGATATTATAAACCAAATAGAATGATGAACCCAAGAGATTGATATCATCAACCCAAGGGATTAATACTAAAACCCCAATGAATAATAAACCCAAGGAATTAATACTAAAAGCCCAAGGGAATAAGAAACCCAAGGTATTGCTATAATAAACCCAAATGAATAATAAACCCAAGGGGCAATGGTTTACAATGATTGATATTTTATACCAAACGAAATAATGAACTTAAGAGATTGATTTCATAAACCCAAATGAACAATAAACCCAATGGGTTAATACTAAAACTCAAATGAATAATAAACCTAAGGGATTAATACTAAAGGCCCAAGGGAATAATAAACCCAAGGGGCAATGGTCTACAATGATTGATATTATAAACCAAACAGAATAATGAACCCAAGGGATTAATATCATAAACCCAAGGGATTAATACTAAACCCTAATGAACAATAAACCGAAGGGATTAATACTAAAAGCCCAAGGGATTATAAACCCAAGGTATTGATATAATAAACCCAAAGGAATAATAAACCCAAGGGGCAATGGTTTACAATGATTGATATTATAAACCAAATAGAGTAATGAACCCAAGGGATTTATATCATAAACCCATATGAACAATAAACCCAAGGGATTAATACTAAAAGCCCAAGGGATTATAAATCCAAGGGAATAATAAAGCCAAGGTATTAGTATAATAAACCCAAAGGAATAATAAACCCAAGGGGTAATGGTTTATAATGATTGATTTATAAACCAAACAGAACAATGAACTCAAGGGATTGATATCATAAACCCAAATGAACAATAAACCCAAGGAACTAATACTAAAACCCCAATGAATAATAAACCCAAGGGATTAATACTAAAAGCCCTAGGGATTATAAACCCATGGGAATAATAAACCCAAGGTATTGGTATAATAAAGCCAAAGGAATAATAAGCCCAAGGCGCAATGGTTTACAATGATTGATATTATAAACAAAACAGAATAATGAACCCAAGGCATTGATATCATAAACCCAAATGAACAATAAACCCAAGGGATTAATATTGAAATCCCAATGAACAATAAACCCAAGGGATTAATACTAAAAGCCCAAGGGATTATAAACCCAAGGTATTGATATAATAAACTCAAAAGAATAATAAACCGAGGGGATTGATATCATAAACTAAAATGAACAATATACCTAAGGGATTAATACTAAAAGCCCAAGGGATTATAAACCCAAGGTATTGTTATAATAAACCCAAAGGAATAATAAACCCAAGGGGCAATGGTTTACAATTATTGATATTATAAACCAAACATAATAAGAACCTAAGGGATTGATATCATAAACCCAAATGAAAAATAAACCCAAGGGATTAATACTAAAACCCCAATGAACAATAAGGCCAAGGGATTAATACTAAAAGCCCAATGGATTATAAACTCAAGGGAATAATAAACCCAAGGTATTGTTATAATAAACCCAAGGGGCAATGGTTTACAATGATTGATATTATAAACCAAATGAAATAATGAATCCAAGGGATTAATATCATAAACCCAAATGAACAATAAACCCACGGGATTTATACTAAAACCCCAATGAACAATAAACCCAAGGGATTAATACTAAAAGCCGAAGTGATTATGAACCCAATGGAATAATATTAAACCGAAGGGCCTAACACTATACACCCAACAACATTGAAGCATGGGACTATTATTATAAACCCAACATTGGTAAACCCAAACATAAATACTACAAACACTAAAATAAACATGGTTTATTTTGATGGTGAGACAATTCTTGCAACAATGCGACATTCAACCATGATTGACCACGTTTGGCTATGATCGGTAGTGGTTTACAATGATTGATATTATAAACCAAACGGAATAATGAACCCAAGCAATTGATATTTTAAACCCAAATGAATAATAAACCCAAGGGATTAATACTAAAACCCCAAGGGATTATGAACCCAATGGAATAATATTAAACCAAGGGGCCTAATACTATAAACCCAACAATGGTAAACCCAAATGTAAATACTACAATGATTGATATTATAAACCAAACAGAATAATGAACCCAAGAGATTGATATTATAAACCCAAATGAACAATAAACCCAAGGGATTAATACTAAAACGCCATTGAACAATAAACCCAAGGGATTAATACTAAAAACTGCAAACATCAAAATAAACATGATTTAGTTTGATGGTGAGACAATCATTGTGAGAATGCGAGAATCAACCATGGTTTACTATGATCGATATTATAAACCTAAGGGAATAATAAACCCTTCTAATTAATATTAGAAACCCAAAGGAATAATAAAATGAAGCGATCAATACTAAGACCCCAAGGGATTATGAACCCAAGGGAATAATATTAAATCCAAGGCACTAATATTAAAAACATTAAAATAAACATGATCGACCATCATTGATTTTCATATTGAGACAATTCCTATCACAATTCCATGTTGGGCCATCATCAACATTATAATAAACCATGTTTGACTCACGAATAATAAACTCGAGCAATTGATATTATAAACCCAAGGGATTAATACTAAAACCCCAAGCGATTATGAACTTAACACAATATTATTAAACAAAAAGGACTAATAATATAAACCGAAGGGAATAATGAACCTAAGGGATTGATATAATAAACCCAAACGAATAATAAACCCAAGGGATTAACAATAAACCTCAAGGGATTATAAACTCAAGGAATCATTAATATTAAAAAGTTGAAAAACGAAAAAAACCAATAATTTGATATTATAAACCATTGGGAAGTAATAAACCCAAGGGAAAAAAATTAGAAAACTGTTGTACTATACAACAACCCTCCCAATTTCAAAATTTTTACATCAAATTTTTAACAAGAAATGGGTCCCTTTTTTAATAAACTTAGCTAAAATCAATAGTTCTAAATAATAAGTATTTTTTCTTTTAGGATAACTTCACTAACAATCGCATTTTGCAAAAAATCCATACGATACATGAAAATCCTTATGAAGAGGTTTGATCCAATGTAAACGCGAAACAAAAACCTTGTCATAAGATGAACTATAAATGAAACATATTGCATCGCGCACATCCTTTGGCTAAAAGATGGACTTAACGTTTCCTTTAGCATTTGTTGATGTGATAACACAATCGGAAAGCGCATATCGCAAATTTCTTAAGGAAACATTCCATGGGGTCATACAACTCTGCCAATGCGACAAGCCGATCGTAATCGTGCATCGGTAAGGTCCCGAAACACATAACGAATGCCCATTTGAGATCCGCTGATGCAATTTCATCATGATAAATAAAGTGGAAATAGGACAGTTGAACGAATTCTTGTGGGTTTTAAGAGCATAAATCATTAGTAAATGAGAAATAAATGATTTATTTATTTCTTAAACATTATCCCACCTCCCTATGACAACTCACTCTCTATTGCAATCGGGGCCATACCAAGGAAATGGCTAAAGCATAAAGTTGGGCCTATCAATCTGCCATATGAAATTATTGCTAATCGCTCATCGAGAAAGTCACAATATTTACTCTAAAGAACCGTTATTAATAGGTGTGATGCGACATATCATTATGGCATATAATGATCACGATTGGTAGTTGCCGAAATCATTAATAAAGCAGTTATGGTCAAATCCTTCGAGGATTTTATCCGTGGTAACATAATATATCAAATTCATATCACTTATTGTGCTTATTTGCTGTTAATATTCTATATTGTGCATTATCTTGGAACATATTTTCTCCTCTGTTTCAGTTATCTGTTTCTTTTGCAAAGTTTGAATTCATCATTTCAGCAAAAATGTTGAAGAAATCAAAGAAAGTAAAGATTCCACTCTTACGGAAAGAGGAACCAGTAAAGGAGGTCTTGATAGGTGATACTACCTACGTCAGCCTGAGCAGAGCTTCATGGGAAAGCATATACAATTTATTTGAAGTTGAAGAGCCAAAAGAAATTGAAGAAGAAAAGGGAATAGCCGACTCCACTCATAAATCAGAGAATACTCTCAAGGAGTTGGCCAACTCTTTTCTCCATAGAGTAGATGCCCATGCCAGAACATTACCCTACAATGACTTAGTTAGATGGGTAATCGAGAGTATCAACAGTACAGACAAAGCATTTTTTAGGGCTAATGGAAGGATGTTCAGGTCATTTAAAGCAGAAAATGTCAAAAAGATGTACCATTTGGCGGAACCACAGAAGCATTACAAAAAGGCATTTGTCAAAGCCTTTGCCAAAGAAAATGACGTGGAATCGGATCCTATCAGGTAGTGGAGGCATTATCCAAACAAACACAAGCATGAATCATCGGGTATGTATTCAATTGAATGCTTAGCATCTCCTTACTGCTATGCTGGTGCTATGATGTGTAGAGTCTTTGGAGTCTCTAATTCCGCTAGGTTTTCAATTGAAATGGTTCCTTTAATGGAGGTAGAAGTTAATTCGTATATCACGGATTGGGCAACCATTTTGTCTGATAAAATGGCCAACCATATCCTTGATTATAGAAAAAACAGGTTCGTGACTACCCGGGTAATACCCCCGTTTTATATGAGTGCCTACATTATGGACACTATCTGTTTCAATTCTGATTACCCCATTCTAGGTTGGAAATGGACTCAAAAAGACCCAAACCCCATTCACATCTATCATAAGGAATTGTGTAAAACCCATTATAAAAACCATCTTTATAGAATCTGTCATGGTTTTCTTTTGCCTATTCATTATGCTATATTCAATAAACCTGCTCCTCGGTTATCTGATGAAGCCACTATCGTCTTAACATCAATTGGTAATTGGTTTGGTGAAGAAAACTTCACCTACATTAGACTTTTTGGAAGCACTGTAGCTCCACATGTTCTCCCCTTATACATTCCCGATAAACTATTTTCCAGGGAAATAGGTTATCAAATCGTAGAAGTAGGGATGTCTAGAAACCTAAAGGACTATAAAAAGCAAATTTGGCCTTCATTCCCCCTCCCATGTGGTGCTTTCACACTGCATGACTTCAAACATGCAGAGAAAGAAGAAGAGAAAATAAAAGCGCTAATGTTAGCAACCATTCCAAAGAAGCAATATGATCCAAAATCAATAGCCTATAACTTCACCTCTCATGTCAAAATGGCCAAGTTTGAACGTGAGAAAGATGATTATGATGATTTGTTCACCTTCGCTGACTTATTTTCTTAGGTAAAACAACTTGCGAAAATCAAATTTGGATCAGAGGGAGTAGAATCATTTCTACAGTTCAGAACAAGGAGGTTGGAAACTCTACCAATGCACTTATTAAATACCCCCCCAACACTACAATATGAAGGGAAAAGTGAAGGAAAAACTAACCAGAAGATTCTTGAAAAGTAGAAGAGCCCTGAAAAGCAGAGGAGAAAGGAAGGAACTAGTGAGTTCCTTCATACTGATATAAATATTGATCCAACTTTAATGAAGGAATGGGAGCAATTCGAGAAAATCATAAAAAGCCCAAAGGAATCCCAAAACCTCACTACACCAAAACTGCCCACAGCACAACAGTCTGAGCTTATTAGTGTTTTGATTGAAGGGACAAGTTGCCCACCCAAAATCCAGCATGATATAAGAATCATTCCCGAAAATCCCACAGAAGGGATTGTACTAAAAATAGAGGAAATACCACCCCTTGATGTATTCCACAATCCAAAGCACAGGGTTGTAGTTAAAAGACAGAGGAAAAAGAGGAAAACCGATGAAGCACCTCTTTTAACTCCTCATGACGAAATCATGAATGTGGTATGGAAGTTAGAAGTCAATCCTTCTGAGGATTTAACAAAATTATCTCAGTATGCAGGGGCTTACACAACAACAATAATGGACAAAGCCTTAGAGGTTAGTCAACTAATCAAGGATAAAGATTAAAGGATCACTGAGCTTGAGATGCAATCGGTAGAAGAACATCAAAATATTAATCAGCTAGAACAACAACTAGCAAAAAAAAGGCAACAAAATGAGCAACTTAAAGAATAGTTGAATTTGGAGAAACACAAAACTTATAAGTAGGCTCTCTAGAAGCAACAGAAGTTGTCTCAAGAACTAAGCATCCTTTAGATAGTGATTAAGCAAGAAAAGAAGGCCAAGGATGATCAAATTGCACAACTACAATTGCAGATAGAAAAATACAAGGGTTATCCACAGGTTACTGAATTCAAAAAAGATTCCTTAGAGATAACCAAAGACTTGTCCCGACAATTGAACACCCTTTCCCATAATATATCATTGGCCGACCCATTATGCGACATCTCTGCATCATTGATTGACAAGGCAATTGACACAAGATTGGAACTGGAGAAAGCAAATGAAAAAATAACAAACTTTCTCTCTTGGCAGAATTCAGAGGAAGGAATGGCTGCAAATCTGCCAAAAATACAAGAATCACACAAGGAAATCCTATTTTTGGAATGGGAATCTTAGCTAATGAAATTCGAAAGGGAAACTTCTAGAGCCAGAGCTACAATGAATATTGTAATTGAATTAGTAAATAGCAGTTTATATATGTCTACTTTGATTTCCGATTTCTCTCCAAGCAAACTCCCCAAAGCAAAGGAACTGGAACATCAATGGAGACAAGAGTTGGAAAGAAGAAAAAAACAGATCAGAGAAGTTCAAAACTTGACATGGGATGCATTTTGATTTTTTCTAGTCAAGCCTCATAGCCAGCAAATGGCCATGAAATGTCTGTCTGATGCGGTCAACTGCATGGTTCCCAAACTCTTCGATGCCACCTACACAGCCCAGCTACATTCTAGGATGAGCCAGGCTCTAGAAATCCAGCCAATGCTAGCAATCTGTGAGTTGCAAGCACAAGAGAAGAGGTCGATTCAATGAATTAGGTCAATCGCCATCGCACTGCTAATTTTATACCAAATCCCATATTTTCATGTTACACTTTGAACACCTTATAGCGATCTTTCTTGATAGTAGTTTTTACTTTTAGTATTTAAAAACCTTTCATGTATTTAGAAAGGATCCTCAATTTGTATAAATTTTGGCTTGGGAAGTTCCACTATGTACTTCTAAAATCTTTTTATCACAAAAACTACATCACACATCATATATAATTATATATAAATGTTATGTTAATAAAAAAACCATAAAATTAATAAATAACGAATTAAAAAGAAATATTATTTCACATACCAAATTAATATAATAATTATTTCCTAATTTAATTAAAATTCATCTCTTAAATAACCCTAATAAATTATCTTAAAAATATCCACTTAAATAACCCTAATAAATTATATTAAGAATATTCACTTACATTAATTAATTTAAAAATAAGTGTTTTTTATAAGGTTATTATAAAATGAAGTTTTTAAGGATCTATTATGATTTAAAAGCTTTGACTACAACCCTTATCATAAATAATAATATATAGTTTTATATAAATGTTATGTTAATAAGAAATCATAAAATTAATAAATTATCAATAAAAAAGAAATAATATTTCACATACCAAATTAACATAACATAATTATCCCCTAATTTAATTAAATTCATATCTTAAATAACCCTAATAAATTTTATTAAGAATATTCACTTAGATAAATTATATTAATAATATTCACTTAGATTAATTAATTTAACTTAATCATTAAACATAAGTGTTTGTTTACATTTATTATAAAATGAAGTTTTTTAGGACTATTTGTGTTTAAGAGATTTGACAACAACCCTTATCATAAATAATTATTAATAAATAATCAAATAAAAAGAAATATTACTCAAATATCAAATTGACATAAATTGTTATTATATCTTAATAAACCCTAATAAATTATATTAAGAAACATAATTAAAATTCTACCAAATGACTTCACAACATTCCCCACATTTATCATTATATATATTCTTGCATTTTCCTTGCCAACCCTAATCCACCCGAAACCTTCTCAACAATCAATCTGGTTCCCCTCAAAATGGACTCACATAGAAGTCCCAAACATTGGGTTTATTCAAAATTCACAAGTTATTCCACAAACATTTTAGTAATATTTTTTTTTATAGAATTTAATTCATTGATATACATTATGATGAGATTATACTTTTTTTAATTGAAATTATATTATTAAATATATAAATAAATTTAATATTTATAATTGTTTTTACAACATTCTAATTTTATAAACTACACAAGTTTAATTTACAATTTTAACTAATTATTACTACATTTCAAATAAGATTAATTAAACATTATACAACATAAAACCAAAACATATATAATTAACTAAAATCATATAAATTAGATAAAATGGAAACAGAATTGAAAAGAAAGAGATGTAGCTCTCAGGTGTGGCCTGCACCTAGAGACTACACTCACAAAACTTGAGAGATCACTCTCGTCCACTCTATTATTTAATCAATCAAAGATTACATCATTAAATACAATACTAGGAAATAGGAAGTTGCACCCAAACCCCATAACTATAGGAACTAATCCTAAACTAGGGAGAAAGTTACAACAATGTAACCATTTTCTCCATTAATATCAAAATAATATTAATTATTCTCAAATGTAAAAAATAACATAAATCTTTTACCTACGTTTACTACCATCAATTAATTTTAATTATTGTTTTACTCGCGGTCAAAAACTTTACTTCACACAATATTCATTCTTTTACCTACATATACGACCATCAATTAATTTTACTTATTGTTTTACTGGCGATCAAAAACTTTACTTCACACAATATTCATTTGCTGCGGGCATGTACATTAACTTTGGTTTAATCAACCGACATCATTCATCCTTGCAATGGGACAAATATCGCTTGCCCAATGAAAAGCTAAAAAGTACTGTAGACACGCGTCGAAAAATGTATAGAAGCCCCTCGGAGGAAAACCACTACCTCAGCAAAAACTTTACTTCACACAATATTCATTTGCTATAGGCAGGTACATTAACTTTGGTTTAATGAACGGACATCATCTATCGTTGCAATCCGAAAAATATCACTTGCCCAAGCAAAACGAATGTTACGTCAGGATGAAACGCTGTTTTGCAAAAAGTACTGTAGAAACGCGTCGAAAAGTGTACAGTAGCGAAGCCCCTCGAAGGAAAACCACTACCTCAGCAGAAGCGGTCGGATAGAAATAAGTTGTTTTTGGAACAATAAGCACAACAGTTTGAAATTAATATTTCAATAGGGGGATATTCTTCCTTTGTTTCTTTGCTCTTTTTTGGGGTTTTCTTCAGTAATATAAATTGTTTGCTATCATCACTAACTCGTATTAGAGATTTTAAAGTGTTGGGAGATGCATGGAGATGCGGAGATGCGTTGAGAGTTCACTGTGAAACCATTGGGACACGGGCCGCTTCCCAATGTTTCTGGCTCCCCTCCCTTGGCCTCGGCGGCAATATCATCCGATAGGAAAGAAGAATAGGATACTTCTCAAGATGTTAACAAGGCTGCAGAAAATTTCATCAACGAGGTCCACAACGATTTCGAATTGTAGAGAACGTTGCCTGATCGTCGATACCATGGTTACCTGGAAAGAGCTACTTAAATATATGTTATTTCTGTGTGGATCGCTCGTTTTAGTTAAAAGCCAAATCCATTTTGCTATTCACATTTTTTCACGGACAGTAAGTGTTGCCCACTGTAGTTTAGTAGTATTTTACTGGTAACTAAATATCTATGTCAAAGAATGGAGTTCGGGATGCATAACTGATAAGTATATATTTTTACAGGAAAGTCTTTTAAGGATGTACCATGTGATAAAGTGTTTATACTTTTTAAATTGTCTGTATGTCATTGCATATTTACGGTTGAAAAGAAATATAATATAATTCTCATTTTCTATGTCTTCATAGCTTTCTGTTTTCATAAAAAAACATAATGTTTTGGTTCTTCTCACCTTTGCAATTAGTCTTCAACTTTTTAGCATTGCACCCTTCTGGCTGCTTTGCAACTTTGGGGTTTGCTGGCCCTTTTTCACGGCCACAACCACAAAGCCTCTATTGCGGTCTTTACCATCGGTGTTGCAGTGTTTAGGAACGGTGTAACTTTGCATTGCAGTCTTTACCAACAGGGTTGTAAGCTGTGGCACTTTAAATTCAAATAGAACGATTTAAGAAAACTACAAGTTTTTGTGAGCTACTTCTGATACAACATTGCCATTAGAGTATTAAAAATAAACAATCCATAAAACGCCTAAAAGATAACCTAATATATGTGGAAATGGCCAAAAAATTATTTTAGTATGCTTTTTCGTTGTTCTAATACTAGTCATGCCAAATGGATATTATAAATCCACGCAACTGAGATGTGTTTGCCTCTTATCCTTTCAAAGTAATCGCACTTATGGTTTCCTCAGGCATATACAACTTTGTGGGTGTTTTTATTAAAAGACAACGTTGTGGGTATCTTAGGCAAAGACGTGGGCCGATCAGTTAGGGCGGGTTACTCTCGGAGCGATTTCTGTGGCAGTCTCTTTAGTCACGTCAAGGGTTATACTTGGACATCCATGGAAGTTGATTTACTTCTCTGGGCCTGCAGTGGATTTTCAATTTTACTGCCACACTTATAATCAATATTAAATTCATAAAAATATTTTGTCTAAGAATAACTTCAGGTTCAATTTACCTCATTAAAGGGCATTCAACATCAGCC
>APFE031092900.1:0-78906 GCA_000404065.3 Pinus taeda
ATCCTCTTGCTGGCTCATTCTAAAGATGTCATCTTTAGAGTCTTTGGATCTGCAGTAGGGTTGATATTTCCTTAGAAATACTTTTCTCATACCCCATCCCAATCTGTGATAGTATGCTCACCAAGCCCCATGAACCATCTCAAGGCTGATGCTTTTAGTGTGGCTGGAAAAATTCTGAGCCTATGGGCATCATCAGTATAGCCATATGTCCGACATACAATGTCAAATTCGAACAAGAATGAGTCCGGATCTTCTGAAGCCATACCATAGAAATTAGGTAGCACTGATGGTGGTATATTTTCCATTTTGATCTCATCATCTTCCTGTGGTTCTTGTATGGGAAAAGGAAAAGTGGACTCTTCCTCATCTCTCTGTCTTTGATGTGGTGCTGACCCATCTCCTTCCTCAGCCATCTTAGTAGATTTCTATGTATCAGAGTCACTTCCTTCAAAGAGGCGATTAAGGTAAGAGTGTTCAGTCTCTGGAGAGTGTTCAACCTCTGGAGTGTATTGAATCACTGTGCTACTTTCTCCTTGTGTGGCAGACCTAGGAAAGTCCCTCTTCTGTGATTTATGTATGAATAAAGTTTGCCTTTCAACGAGGGTAAGTCTTTGTCTTGATTTTTGTTTATCCTCTAATGCTTGAATGAAATTTTCCTTAGCTGGTGTTGAATTCTTTACAGAGTCTGCTCTTGATGATGATGGGTTAGTTTTTGAATGGTGGGGGGTTCTTATGAATCTACCTTGATTGCTCTAAACCTAGGCATAAATGAACATGACTTTTGACTGTATTTTTGTTGATTTTTGTTTATTAATTTTTATTTCTTTTCAATCCTTTAAGTACACCTCCCCGGCAACGGCGCCAAAATGTAGTGTCCTATCTAGGGTGCTAGATTGGGCTAAATTTATTATCAACCAGGGTGCGTATACTTAGAGGCGTGTGCCTAAAATATATAGACATAAAGGATCTACTCTAAGCTTATTATTCCTAAGTACAGTGCTGAGACTGGATCTAATATTAAACTATCAATCAAATCTTTAACTAAGCATCAAACCATATGTCATTAACAACTAAAATGTAATCCATAACATGTTGTGTATCACTGTATGTAAAGGCTTCGGTCCCCTTAAAGAGACACCAAACATGAAACCCCTATTTAATGGCACTCAACAGTCATGAATATTTATTATAAACATGCAAAGTAAAAATCATAAGCATCGTCCATAGCAATGCTTTACAAAGCAACCCTGGATCGAATCCTTTACAGGATATGATTCACAATCTAGATGAGGGTTTGTTCAAGCGCATACATAGACATCTAACAGCGCATTCATAGACACAAACGTAAGCATCAATCAAATCCCTGTGCATATAAATCGATATCAAATATCATTCAAACGCTTGACTGTAAAATGTGATTAAAATATCGGTATACCATGCACGCAGGGCCCATCCGCGTTCTTGGCACACCGAGATTGTTACTCCACGATCACAGTATCAAACAACGCACGGAGATTATAATGGAATCTTATATTAAATCAAAAACTTTGTTCTGAGGCGACAAGAAATGTATATATAAAACGTAAGGTCTGAAGTATCAAAAAGGTAAACTAACCTATAACCAGGTTCGACCTTTTAATTACATACATTCACATCCTTTGGAAAATGGATGTTTATTCATGGGTGGTTGTTGCTGCTTTTACAAAAACGCAAAGATGTTCCTATCCTAACTTACGCTCATAAAAACTAGGAAACAACTAAAAATCGAATTGACTGTAACTGTGTGTTGTTGCTGCCTTTGTGCTAACATGCCATAGTTGACCAGGCGTTGACCGTGCATATAGGAGGGATGTTTCCGCTGCGGGATAGGTGCTTGTCCATGCTTGTACATTCCTCTTTTCGCCCATACCTTTCGCTCTAGCTTGGCTATCATGCCACATGTCAAACGATAAGCCATTTACAGGTTGTTGAGACTTCCTGTAGTTATTTAGGCCAAAAATCCTAATTTATTAACACAAAACCCCTAAATCAATTTAAATGCAATTCAACAACTATAAAAATATTAATTAATCAATTTCTAAGGCATTTGAGGGATAAATGATGAAAAGAGGTAGGAAATGGTCATGTTTTGGGAGGGAAAAAGGGGTCATAGAATGGTACCAACAATACCCCTACCATTTTTCCTAGCTGCCATAGAATGGTTTCTAAAGATAGTCTTGATATCCTCATAGGGTAACTGGTAGGTGTCCCTTGCTGCTAACAAGTTTAGGGTATCCAAAAGATCTTCCCTTACCCCTCTAAGGAGGACTAGCTTCAGTGACTGTCCCTTACCCCTCTAAGCAGGACTAGCTTCAGTGACTGAGGGTTAAGTGTGCACCTAGCCCTTTTGTAGCTAAGCTGTAATATTTCTTCATAATCCTTTAGGGATTCATCATGCCCTAAGGTCATCCTAAAAATTTCCTCTTCAGTGTCTTTAGACTTGTAGAAGTCTCGATACTTTTTAACAACATCTTTCGGAAAAATCACATAAGACATATTCTCATCAACACGTTAACCAGCCAGTGTGGTTCATATTTAGCATAAGATGAAGGCTTGTTGCGTCTAAGCCCAAGTTTTGATGTTATCCCTAGGTAAATCCATGAACCAGTGCAAAGTTGCGTCCTTGAGAGTGGATGGGAATAGTTTCAATTTCTGCTCATCATTGGTGTAGTCATAGGTTTTGCATATGATAGAAAACTCAAACAGGAAAGTGTCTGGATCTTCTGAGGTTAGGCCATGGAAATGAGGAAGGAAAGAGGGGCTTATATTCTTCATCTTAGCATCCCCATTGGTTTCCCTGATGGGGAAGGCACCCTCAACTCTTTCTCTATTTCCTCCATCATTTATATTTTCGGCCATTGGGTCAGTAGGAATGGGTTCTTCTTCTTCTTCTTCCCCTGTAGGTTCTTCAAATATCTCTGGTTGCTCACCTAAGGGTTCCTCCAATTCACATCCACTGAAGAAGAGGGAAGGTTGGTTGTTTGAAGTGTGGGGGTATTTGGCAAAACTTTCCCTAAGTTATCCCTATTCCTACGAGGCATGAAATAAGTGTTTTTGTTTTTGTTTTGTGTTTTTTCAAAATTTGAAAATAATTGCAGAATTGAAATTGCAGACTGAATGAAAACTAACTAACTGAATGAAAACTAATTGCTTGAATGAAATCTTACTTACAGAATGGAAAGGAAAGCAAAGAATGCAGAATGGAAAAGAAAAAAAACTAATTTACTCTTGTAGAAATGAAACTAGTAACATAATATCATAAACAAGAAATGGAAGAAAGAAAGCAGTAATCACATATTACTCAAACATCTCCCTAGCAACAATGCCAAAAAGTGATGAGCACCAATATTGCAGCAAGAATGTTGCAACTCCTGAGGCTACCAACTTTACTTTATCAACCCGGGTTTCATATAAACTTGGAGGTGACAGTGTTGTATACAAAAGTAAAAGTGATGGGTATTCTTTTTGTCACTACTCAACTGGTGATAGACCACTAGGGTTTTTCAAGCCAGACTTCTATGGATTCAAAATAATCTTGATTGCTAATGAGGGAAAGAGAAATCTATTCTAAGAGAAAGTTTATCTACTGCAGTAAGGAAAGATGACTGAAATCAAATGCTAAAACACACCATTTTCTAACTAACTGTTGAGAGGCTATGCTTCAAAATAATGCTAAGTAAACATGTATGCAATCTCACTACCCTAATCATGTAAATTCAAAACATCAAACATTCTACTGTTGTGCACAGAAATGACTAAAATAAATCTGTTTTTCTTTTTATATTTTTTAAAGGAAAAGTGTGAAGCTAATCTGTTTTGGTGATGTGGCAGGTGGCTTAGGGATGCTGGTAAATGGTTAGAGGGTTGGGAATACTATTAGGTGACCTTTTCTAGCTTCCTAGAGGCTTCTCCCTCAATTCAGCCTCAAAACAGGCCACTACAGGAAAACCTATAGGATGTTCTAAAAACCTATACAATTCTCAGTATTTCTATAGGATACAACCGAGAGAAAAAGGATGGGCGTTGAAGGTGATGGAAGGCTTAGGGAAGGTGGTTGGGGGATGGAATGAGGCAAGTAAATACCTAGGATAACTCCAGAACTCAAAACCAAAGTTGGGAGGTGGATAGATTTGCTCAACAAGCTTGGAGAAGTTTCCTTGCAAAATGATGAAATTGGTGACGGTCTTAGTGAAAGAAAGGAATGATCATGGATGGATGAAGTTGGAAGGAGGTTGCTGACTATGAGATTTCTCTATACTTCTGAGACATCTACACTACATCAAACATTGACATTTACCCAAAAATCATGTAAACAAGAATAATTACAATGATATAGGAAAACATAGTTTAATGAGCTAACTGTCTACTTCATGCTTGAAGAAAACTTGCAGAATAAGATGGAATTATTGATGAGATCTACTGTAACACTAAATATGGAAGAAATTATAACTAAATCCTACTCTTGCAAACTGATCAAATGCTGGCCTAAGTACGAAAAACTCTAAATTCTATGAGAAATTATAATTTTTTCTTTTTGGGGTTACATAGCAGTTCTTTCCTCAAATCATGATCCATGAAGGAAGAAGTGAGGCCAAAACACCTATTGGTTGCTTTTTGATGTTCCTTTATCTCTTCTAAAATACTACTGAAGTAAAGCACAAATGGAAGAAAACTAATAAGCAACTAATCAAATCTACACTACTTGCAATGAAATAATCCTAAAGACAATTCAACCATTGAGTTATGAAATCAATCTAAGCATACAAATAAAAGAAGAGGAGACTTTTCTGCTAGGGTTGGGCCCTAACCCAAGAGCTTCATCCCTCTGATTCAACTCAGTGATGGATCAATAAAATGCTCATTCTCATTATCAAAACAATAAATTACATAGCAATGTCTTCCACAAGTCTTGAACTCAAAAAAGAACAGTGCTTTTACAACAAAAATTCGAATCCTAATGAGGATCTAGGCCTCTTTATTTATACAACTAAAGTCTCCAACAACTTCCTTAAATCTAGAGAGGCTTGGCTCCAAAACTCAAGATAAACTAACTCTTTAAATGTCACTTTCTCTGTTACATTTTGATCTCCATGATTTGGTTGCTTGTACTCTGAGCTAGTGTGATTGATGGAGGAATATTCGAATGAGGGAGGAGTTAAATGAGGATGATTTACCTCTTATAATCTATATTCCTTGTCTCATTCTATTTTCAGCCCCTAATCTAGCCAAAATTCACTGGTTTTCTCTTCAGAAACCTACATTCAATGCACATTAGTCCTCTAGGCATAATATCTCACTTTGACTCATCTCATTAAACAAAATATAATCAAAATATGTAATAAATTGTGAGAAGAGTTGATTTGACTAAGCTAGAAGGTGAATTAAGGTCCATAGAGTTACCCAATGATGAGGCTCATCAGTAGACTAGTGGCCTGGTCCATTGGGCTAATCCTAAATATGTAACTTGTTCTGTCATAAATATTGTGCGACTGAAACTCTTAAACTGAAGCCAAAACCATTCTACACACTGAGACTTAAAATATACATTGAACTGAAAATTGTACTACAAACTAAAACTGAAACTGAAAAGAATTCTTGAAAAAGATGGTTAAGGCACTGAGCTTGTTTGCACACTGCTACCTACCCTATACTGTTGAAAATCATGTTGAATCAAATAATACAAAAATGCTAATGTAGCCAGTCACGTAGATAACTACTAATGTTAAGCTTGCCTCCCATTTCTCCAAATAGAAAAATAAACTCAAAATTTCACTAAAGACTTCTTCAAATTCCATAACCAACAAAAAATTTAGTTTTGTTAAATATTCCAACAGGTTTTCCAAAGGATCCTCAAAATCATGGAGAATTTCTATTTGTTGTACTATGCCTGAAAATAACTTCGCATACACTTACTCAAAAATGTATCTATCCCTTTTTGAATTTTCTGGCATTGTGTTTTCAAGGGATGTAAGATTATAAGTATTGTCCTTATTGTAGGTTTTAACCTTGTATAGAAATTACCTGCATACGAATTCTAAAACAAAGAAAATAAACAATGCGAGAGCATAACACATAAAATGCATATGCACAGAGATTTCCCCTGGATCCCAAAAACCGGGACTACCAGCTTGATTTTTCATTATGTTCCTTTCAATGTTACAATACATATTTATACATGCCGAAGCATCCAATACGATGGACCGAAAACCATCGCGTCCAAAACCATGGACCGAAAACCATAGGTAGGTTCGCCCAACCCAATATAGGGTCCAAAAAAAAAAATTTCACGGGGCGCTGCCCCAGACCCCACAGAGGGGGGCTACTCGCCCCCCCTCTAACCCCCTGGTTCACTACATAGGTTAGTTGTGGAAAGAATATAATACAACCCAACACTTATCATCTATAAGATGCAACACAACTTGTTTTTCTTCAACATCTCCTTGAAACTCAATGATACAATTCTTTTGTATTGAAAAGATGATTGGTAGAGTTTGTTGGCAATTATGTTCATCTTCATGTGAATTTGTTTGAAAACTCACCTATGCAGGTTCACTATATACATTGTGCACACATACAACTTCAGAAATCTAAATCGAAAATCTTCTCTTTGAAATAAAATTTCAAAAAGTGAAAATTCGGAAGAAAATTTTGAAAGATAATCCTCACCCATATCATGATCAGATAAAATTTTGCAAGGTTGATGTAAAGTATTAACTATTGGTTCCCAGGAGACTATATGATCTTCAATCTCATGGTTACTTAATAACTATGATTTTTTAATCAAGGAGTCTCCAATGTAACACAAAATAGGGTCATCATTTATATAAGGAGGTTGTTGCCCCATTATGCTCATTTCATCTTACTTTCCTGCTTCGTTGGTGATCTCACAATTTTCATTCAACTCTTAAAATGTAAAATAACATAAAGGTAAAGAGTTATTATGACTTTCTTTCAACACCTGAAATGTGGCATAACATAGCGGTAAAGAGTTACCATCAACATAATTTGCATTGTTTTCTTGATGTTCAATGTCTAAAATATATGCATGCTCATCTGTTTCAATATTTTCATCCTGTTTTTCATGGCTGTCATAAGTATCACACACAAGGCAAATGTTTTACTTAACTGTCTGAAATTTAACATCCTCTTACTGATAACCTTCCACTAGTTGTTGTTTTAAGCTACTTTCAAATGAATACACAAAACAACTAGTTTCCAACTTTTGGTGATGTGGCCTAACAACCTCTCCTTCTTCTTCCATATATCTACTTGAAAAGGAGGTATCTTTTGTTGTCCACTAACAATAGGTTTATCTCGCAAAATAAATGTGTTCATAAACCTTTCCATGGTTTTCATTAATGTATCTAACTTAAGGTTTAATAAAGGAGGAAAATTCTCTTTACTTACTTTCCTTCTTTCAACTTCTGGTTTGGATCTTTTAATCGATAGGTTTATTTCCACATCAATAAAATTTTTTTGCATGTCATCCAAAGTGGAAGGGTTTATTTCTCTAAGATAATAGGCAATCTCAGCATCAAAACCATATGCATAATGAAGCATAGCTAATCCTTGGGGAGGCTTTATATTAGTAGGTATAGAATCATAAACATTATTGAATCTGGTTGAGAAATCTTGGATTGTCTCATCACATTTCCTTTTTAGATTCCAATACTCATCCATAATCTGAAAAGGGTTCCTTTTAACCTCCCATCTATTAAGGAATATACTTTGAAACTGTTGGAAATTAGGAATACTTCTAGTTGTCAAACTTCTATACCATTTTCTAGCTTTTCCTAAAAGGCTTTGAGCAAACAACCTCAATTTGACATTTTCATCATCAACTTCCTCCAAGTTAATGAAGTCGATGATTTTGTCTACATGTTTCCTTGTTGTGACATTACCTGTACCATCAAATTGAAGTATCCCCGGATCATAGTTCTTCAGTAGCTCATGCAAAGGGAATGATAGATTTAATGATGCATAATAGATAGTGGTCATAACTGAGGCCTGGGATGAATTTGTACTAGCTGGACTATGTCTATTATTTGGATCTTGTTTGAGACAACCAATATTAAGGTGAGATGAATTTGCAGCTTGAAGGGAAGGATATACATTCGTAAAAAGGTGCTCATGTGCAGATTCATCATCTTGATTTGGATTTAATAGACCAAAGAAAATCCTTAAGATACTTTCAGTAAAATACAAAAGGCAATTGGCAAAACATAATACTATATCCTGAACTAAATTCAGGTCTAAATACTTGACTTTCACATGCTGTCTTCTAATCTTTGTGTTGACAAGGCCTTTCCTTCTTTGAATCCGATTTGAAGTTTCTTGGAACTTTATCTGTGAAGCCATCGAATCTGGATTTTTTGATAGTGGAGTCACCCTAACAACTTTGAAGCTTTGGATAATTTGAACGTGGAGTCACTAGGTGAATGATACAACCTTCTTGTGTCTGATCAATTTCCACCATTAGTAATCAGATCTGGAAATTGATATGCTGTTCTGAGGAACTTGAAATGTTGAGGTCCCCAGTATGGTCGCCATAATTTTAGCACTCTGTAATTTTCCAAGGCTGCAGAAGAAAATCACAAATGTAACCAAAAACCACTTTGGAAGTTGGGATCTAGCCCTACTAGCTTTAGAGAGGGCTCTCTCTATGAGATTCAACTTTGTTGTATTGCATATTAGGCTAGTTATGAAAGTTATGAGTTTGGTTTACGAATTGGTTTGGTTGGAACAACAAGGGAAGGCCATTGGACAATGGAGTCTGAAAACTTAACATGGATCTATCTCAGATTTTCAAAGGAGTTTCACAGGGTAAGGTAGCTTAACTAATTGGATCCTTTAGAGTTAAATGAAATGTAATAGAAGAAAAGATATAGGTTCAATTGAAACTAAAGAGCAGTTAAGAATTCTTTAGCATGATATCAAAAGAAAACATTTAAATTATCCATAGCTAGAATCAGAGTGTATCTTTCAACAAATTATGTTCATCAACTTTTTGTAAAATAATTCAAATTTAAGAATGGATAAGCATGGAAACAAATAAATAAACACATAGACAGTGAGAGAAACACTTCACCGAATAGTCCAACACATGAATTTTGTGAAAAATGTCATTTTTATTACTAATCAACCCACTAAGGCTTGAAAAATATACAATAGCTTTCGTACCAAAACCAACCTGTCTTACCTCAAATGATGAAGTATTTATACTAATTTATTACAAAATATCTTGATTTAAAATATCAAGATTTGTTACAAATACCTATACAAATATCTTGAAACAAAATTTTAGATTTTATTACAAAAACTATAAAATTAGATTAAAATGTTTAAAAAATATCAGTGGGCTAATTGTTGATGTTTTTTCTAGACATTCTTGTAGTGACTAGGCCTTTAAGTGAGTGATGTTGCTTGCCTTGCTGGCATATGTGTTGTGCTGCCCCACTTTTTACTACATTCTGTTTTGATGATTGTAGCTGTTGAATGTACAATGGTGTCCTCTGTCCTTTTGCTACTTGATAATTAAAATGTGCTGAATGTGTCCTCATTGTCCTCACTGTCTTATTCTCCTTTTCTTCTTCTGTTGTTATTTTAGTTTAATAATTTCTCCTTTTACATTGATTTAATTCCATTTATAGAAGATTGGAAAATTTAGAAATTATCATTAACATGGAATAATATATCTACAACAAAGGTGGCAATTCTTTTGGATCATGCATATCTATTGCATTGAGAAAACCAGGGGTCGATTTCACTTATAATCATAAATCAATGCACAGGAAAGGGCCACGTGGCATTCGAGGATTGGAGCAAATGAACACACTATCAGGACAGTGGAGGGGAGATGTGACATGAAGGTGAGTGATAATGTGGAGACACATGGTTGGAGGAAAGAATATTAGGGGAGGAGGACATGTGACAAAATAGTAGCGGAGGAGGAGGAGAAGGGATGTGGCTGGTGAACATTGGCGCAAGAGTAGGTGGTCAATAGGGACACGAGTTCGTGGTTTTTAGAGGGGGCTTAGAAACCATTAATTGTATGTGAGGCAGGTGGTGCGAAATAATATAGGAGGGACACATATCAAGGAGGCCTGGTGGGAAAACCACTTTTATGGACCTTGCCCCTCCCCTGCCTCCCTAGGTCGATAAAGGTAGGATGGGAAAGGGGGGCCTAAAAGAATTATCGGTCATGATCTCGCGGAGTGATGATATGGGCCATTAAAAGATGAAGGGTCTTTAAATAGATGTGACCCTTTTTAAAAATCACAATCACATTGTGGAGGGGGACTGTCGGAGGGTTTGCCCTATGGAAGTTGCGATTGTGATCACAATCGACAGGGGAAGCAATGGTTAGTGGGGCACTCAATGCGGGGTGGTGTGATATACGATTGTCGAATCGCATTTGGGATGGGGTGTTAACACAGACTTAGACCCGAAAAACTTTTCAAATCTAGCCTACAAAATATTGCATCCACTGGATTTGATTGCATGGCAAACAGAGAAGGGCCTTAGAGTTGACTTGCCATGTGAAACATGTGATTGTGATCACGTGATCGCAGTCGGTGAAGGGAAGAGTTCTGGGGTGTGAAGGTATATAAACTTGTGACATGGTGACACATGGCTTACTGGGTCAGTTTATGCTTCGGAGATGTTGGGTTATATATAATGTAATATATATAATAAAAAGAATGGGGCATGGTTTATGAAAATAAATAAAGGGAATGGTAGTGTTGTTAGAGTTTATAATTGTTAATATACAAAAGGATAATGAATAACGACCATAGTTTTGGAATTATTATTAACAAAGAGAAAACGGATTAAAGCTAGAGTTCATGGAAACAGATGTAAAATGGGCATGATGGGTTAATGAAAATCTGGAAATGGGGCAATAGTTATGTGCATCCCGGCTAGAGTTATAAATCATATTGCATATTCATAATGGGGGGAAGTTTTTTCACAAAGGATAGATGCAAATATAATTTAAACTGTAGCAGAAATAGTTCCCAAGCATTTATCTGCTTTTGAAGTTCAAGCTTCATTCTGACCTATCTTTCAATCCAGAAGTTGGATTTGAGCGCAGGATATAGCATTGGAAAGCTACTTCTGAGTACTTTCTGATGAAAGAACCCACAGTTTGATCTGATCCAAACATTGCCATGAAAAAACTCTCCTCAAATGCTAATACTTGGTGTCTCTTTGGAAATAATTTGCAGGATGAAATATTATTTACAACATCTCAAACATAATAATGATCAACTATAATCAAATGGTCCTATAAAAATTTATTGGACCCTAACATGGTGGAAGAAAAGAAAGACGACGAAGGAGGAGATCCTTTCAAAATATTGCTTGAGGAATCCCTCGAGCGAAGCCGGTGGTGGCCAACAATACTGTTAGAGGGCTAGTGGCTCCTAGATGGCGGAGAGCAGTGTATGTAAAATATTTTATTTATTTAATAGTAAGATAATGAGAAGTAGCACAATAACAATGCGTGGGTTTTTTCCCTTCGGGGTTTCCACCATAAATCATTGTTGTCTTAATATTATTTTGGAAGTATTGAGATGAGGGTAAAATTTTTATTAGCTAACTGTGTGCGAAATTTCTTGGTATGTTATAGATTGAGAATCTTAGTAATATCCACAACGTTTTATAATCTGTAATGTTGTTGTGTGTGATGTATGAATGATTAGATTTTAGAGTTAAAATGTGACAGATAACTATGATATATAGAATCTAATCAATTCCCATGATCCAAAAGTTAGGTGGGGAGGTTTGGTCCCCACAGGTCGTGTAGTCCAATCTTAACAAAATTATATATGTCTGAGAGATGCTTGAGACACAATTTCTTCAGTTGAAAAAATATAATTGTAGAATGGTGGGGATGCAAGTCAATATTAGTGAGATGAAAGTCAGGGTGGTTTTCTCTGACAAATACATTACCAGCATCAATTCTACTTTGAAGGTAACACTTTTGAAAAAGTTGTAGATTACAGCTTTGAATGGTCTTCTACAAAAATCTAAGTTGGGAAGGCTGCAGAAAGAAAAGAACTTTGGGAGGTTGGAAATCATTTTATGCTTTTCAAAATAGCTACAAAGGGGTACAGCTATGATATTGGAAGAACACCCAAAATATTTTTGTTTTTTTTACTTCCTTACCATATCTTGTTAAGTGAAAATTGAAATATTTGCTAACATATTGTGCAATAGTAAGAAGACTTGGATGCGGCAAAATAACAAATCATTTAGTAAATGAGATATTTATAACATGTGCTTCATAAATAGTAAAGAGATAAAGACTTTTCTTATGCATAAGTTTCACACGCATACTTGGGATAAAGAGCTAGAAAGAAAGAAATAGTATTATATTGAAGAGTTTAATCTCATTTGTAAATATCATCAAAAAGTGTACATAGGGGCCCATATCTCATGGGGAGTCAAAATTCTTATTGCTCAATTAAGAACTAACACTCATTCATCAACTTCTTTGGATTTGTAAAAGACCATCACTCATCAACTTAGTTGGATTTGTAAAGACCAAAACATGTTGGTGGTGAAGCGGAAGAGTGTTTCTTTTGTGCTTTTAGAAAAGCAAAAACATAAAAGCATGTCATTTTAAAGTCTTGTGGAGAGCCAAAATTCTTTTTACTCAGTGAAAAACTAACTCTCACTTGGTAAAAACATAAAAGCGTTTCATTTTAAAGTTTGGTGTAGAGCCAAAAGCGGTTTGGAGGAAAAGAGTGTGTATCTTTGCACTTCTAGAAAAGTAAAAATATAAAAGCATTTCATTTTACAGCGTGAGGCCTCCAAGAACAATAGGAACAATTATGTAAATATCAAATTAATAATTTATTTAACAAGAGAATTATTGAGAAATTGAGTACTAATTACCAAACAAAAAGGCTAAATGCAAAAATCAAATTGCTAAGTCAATAGACTAGTTTAACCCAAATTTCTTCTTCTTTCAAAGAGTCATAACTTGCGGGAAATATATCAAACGACAACTTTGGAATATGGGAACGATGTCATTTCAGTGTACAACTTTATGTGTGTATCAGGAACAGATCATATATTATTATTGCAGATAGAGATAGATAATCAAGATATCGCAATTTGCAGTTTGATACCCATCCTGGAAACCATTGAAATATGGTGCTGGAATATGTAATCTTCATAATTCACTGCACCTCTTTTACTGTTTCACCTTCTTCATAATTCATTGCACCTTTTTTACTGTTTCACTTTCTTATTGGTAGAAAATTAAAAGCATCAAAACTTCCACATGCAGTTTGAGTTATGAGTAAATTTGTTTTTTCTCCATGTCAATACATAACGCCATCGCATGGCCAGACACGCTTAAATAAATATTCCAATATCCACGCAGTGATAGTGTGAGTAATAAAAATAATACGATGGCGGGCTGACCACTGCTCATTGTTGATAATAACAATCGATAAGATTATTAGTTTACCAATAAACTCGCAAGTTGTTCAGCGACCCAATTGGAAAACGATGGACGTAAAGAAAACAAAACAATATTGACAATAAGAGCTTAAAATAATTGTAACTCAGATTTCCAAAAGATTTGGTATCGAAAAATTTCCATGTTTCTCGGCGCTTCCGTAGTCTGTATCGAATGATTGGAATCTGTTGTCAGATATGAGAAGGTACCGCCGGAGGCGGCATCCACATGTTTTGCAGTTATGCCGGAACATGGATGAAATCCCCGCATGCCACAGCTACCGTACAGTTTCTGATTGTGACGGCCGGCCAGCTGCCGCCCGCCATTCTAATTTGAGCGTTTCACACAAATTCATGTGGAATCTTGACAATCGATTGTCACTTTCTAAAGTCCGTTATTTAAAATAGAATTATGAAATTTAAGGATATAATTTTTGAGAGAATATACATTTTTTTGAGAGATAAAACTATGTGGGGGTATTAGCTCTTTCTTTAAAGTTTGATTTTGAATTCTTAATTCAAATATTTTTATTTATTTTGTTTAATTTTCATTTTATTTACATTGTTTATTCATAAAAAATTATTATTTGATTTTGATTGTATCATTGAATTAATTATTATTGAAGTTTTATGCTTAAGTTTTTGGGTTAAGTTTATTTTATTTTTTAAGTTTTTTAATTTTTTTATATATTGAACCATAAATTAATATTTGATTTTATATAATATAATTTGATCTTATTAATTGAAGTTATATATTAAAATATTATTTTTTAAAAACTAGTAGTTTATTATAGTTGTTAAAGGGTCTTTACATTGCTCTCTATTTAATCTGTATTCCTGGCGTTCCAAAAGCATCTACAAAACTTCTATGTGATTAGCCAAAGGCATCCACAAAAATTCTATGTGATTACTACCGAAAGTATTGTCAACAAAACTTCTATGTGGTTACTACTTAAAGTATTTTCTTAATTGTTCAATATGGATCATAGAACCCTGAATTGTGAAATTATCATATTCTCATAGACTTAAATTTGATGAGTATTTGTCAGTGTTTCACTTTCTTAACTATGTCATTTTTAAATTTACACATCATTAATGATATTCAATGAATTTTTTTAAAGGTCGATTTGATAGATTATTAAAAATATATACACACATTTATCACATGAGTTCTAGATACTAACTTGCAGTATAGTCTAATAAATCTTTATGATAATAAAGAATTTTAATATAAAATTTTGATGTTTCAATGATATAATTGAGTTTTGATTTTTCTATAAAATAATAATTACTTTTTTCCATAATTAATAATAGATAGTTTGATTTTTCCCTAGTTAACTATGCATTGAAATTTTATGGAAAACTATAAATCATATATGACTATTCTATTAAAGTGTAATCCATTTCTATATATCAATCTAGTCAAGCACAACACACCAACGTGATTATAAATATGTAAGCTTATGCAAGCTTTTAATCCCTTCAGTAAGTTTAGATTTTCTTTAATACAATAGGATGACTATGGAGTTACCTAATTGTTCAATGGGATGATTGTAACCAAAGAAGATAAGAATCTTTGTTTTAAAAGCTCTTCACATACACCTTTAAGAACTTCCATGTTTTTAAGTAAGTTGAGTAAATATATTTTCGTTAATTTTACAAATTAACAAATTTCTTGATGCCATAGATACCAAGGAATACCTGGCCCATATGTATATGTGTATTGGCTCTATAAGATAATTAAATATATAGATTGATAATGTTGAGTTTTCTTTTTTATTCAATGGCCAATTATTAATTTACTCTTTTCCACACTTTTATTTTTATTATTGTAATATTTAATATATCTTAAATTGAATTAAATTAAAATATAATAAATATTACAATAACATAATAATAAAATTCATGCATGTAGTTACATAAATAAAATTTCATAAATATCAGTGGTTAGATTTATTAAAAGTAAAGTAATGCGTGGGATGGTGTGTAGTATATATAATTGTATAAAATAAATCTCTGTAAATCTCAATTATTTATTCAAACTAAATTGCTCTCACAATGAGTAATTCATTTATGTCTATGGGTATTAACTTTAATTACGTGAATGTTTGATTTTTTAAACTATAAATATAAAAATGTTCAAAATGGTATTCAAGAATTGATGGTGGGAATAGTGTCACTAGGAGGTATAAAATATCGAGTATTTGCCTCATTTTAAAGAAGTGATTTTTGAAAAATGAATTTAATAGAAATGTGAATTATATTTTTATAAACTTTTTCTACTCACATAAATTCTAGTTATTTTGTTGTGCTAAATTTTTAATTGGTATATTATTGTATGATATATATGGAAACTACGATTGATTGTATTAATCAATATTGCACAAAATAAAAAATAAAAAAAAATCAGACTTTTAAAAGTTTATTATAGGTTTTGAGTTTTTCTAGAGATGGTGTATGGAGTGCCATTGCATTAGAGCTTTAGGCTTGATGCAACAACTTATCCATTAAATGTTGACAGGTACTTTTACATATATGGCATGCATATATGTATCTAATAGTCCAGACTCAATAAATGTCTCTTCCATCAAACTCAATACAATACAAAAGAATCTAGCAAATACTTATTATTTAAAAGTCCAGACTCAATAAATGTGTCTTCCACCAAACTCAACATAATATAGAAGAATCTGGCAAATACTTATTTAAGATTGCATTGACCACAAGCTTTAAACTAATACTAGTATATAGGTTCGCGAATCAGGAAATCATAGGGTGAATAACCTTCTTATTTCTTCTTCCACCATAACTAAACACATTTAAGCAACAAAACAATTTGTAACTCTGGAAAACTTGATAGGAAACAATGAATATATATAGAACGGGTGAGGTGAGACAATGGTGTAGACATTTGAGAAACAAGACAGATTATTTGAGAGAAATTATGGCATATCAACGCATATCCCTGATGCTACGACACATCCATTAAATGATGACATATACCTTTATTACATATATGGTGTGGAAATGTGTATCAAATAGTTCAGACTCAATAAATGTCTCCTCCACCAAACTCAGCGTGATACGAAAAAAACTGACAGATACTTATTCAATGTTCCATCACCCACAAAGCTTGACACTAGCACTAGTGTATAGGGTCGTAAATAACGAAATCATGGGGTGAATAACCTTTCTATTGCTTATGCCATCATAAATGAACAAATTTCAAGAACAAAATCGCTAGTAACTTTGGAAAACTAGATAGGAATATATATATATATATATATATATATATATATATTATATATATATAGATATATATATAAACTGGAAAATACTTATTCAATGTTCCATCGCCCACAAAGCTTGAACCTAACACTGGTATACAGGGTGATAAATAAGGAAATCACATGGTGATAACCTTCCTATTGCTTCTGCCACCATAAAGAACACATTTCAACAATAGAATAGCTCGTAACTTTGGAAAACTTGATAGGATCTCTCTCTCTCTCTCTCTCTCTCTCTCTCTCTCCTCTCTCTCATATATATATATATATATATATATATATATATATATATATATAGATATAGAATGGGTTCAATGAGACAATAATGTAGACATTTGAGAAACAAACGGTTTATTTGAGATAAATCCTAGCATATCAATGCAGAGAACTGATATTGAGCCAAATGGAAAGTGGAATCCACCCATGGTATTGTAAGTGACATCTATCCATGGTATTCATTCACCCATGGTATTTATCCATCCATGCTATTCATCCACACATGGAATTTACCCTTGGTATTGTAAGTGGCATCTACCCATGGTATTCATACACCCATGGTAACTACCCATGGTATTGTAAAAGACATCTACCCATGGTATTTACCCACCCATGGAATTTAACTGTGGTATTGTAACTAAAAAGGCTGTAAGTAATAAGTCACATTTTCTAAAAGGATAGATGGTCCACCATAATGTAGCCTTTACATATATTCTCTATTTTAATTAAAAAAAATATTGGTGGTTTTGTTCACTGTGTGTTAACATTTTTTTTGGAATTAGAATTTTTTAGATCTTGGAGGCCTCCCTCCAAAGATCTAGATCAATGGTATCAAGGCAGTCTTCTCTTTCTTTCTTTTTCTTTGCATGTCCCCAACAAGATCAAGGTATAAGGAGTTATGGCTCAAACTAGTTGAACATTTGCAAGACTAGCCTCGCAAATCCCGACAACCTCCCATGGCATGTTAGCACTCTATAATTTTCCAAGGTTGTAGAAGAAAATCACAAAGGTAATCACAAACCACTTTGGAAGTTGGGATCTAGCCCTACCAGCTTCATAGATGGCTCTCTTTGTGAGATTTAATTTTGTTGTATTGGATATTAGGCTAGTTATGAAAGTTCAGAGTTTGGTTTATGAATTGGTTTGGTTGGAACAACAAGGGAAGGCCATTGGGCAATGGAGTCTGCAAACTTAACAGGGATTTGTCTCATATTTTCAAAGGAGTTTCACAGGGCAAGGTAGATGAACTAGATCTTTTAGAGTTAAATGAAATGTAACAGAAGAAACGATATAGTTTCAATTGAATCTAAAGAGCAGTTAAGAAGAATTCTTTAGCATGATATCAGAAGAAAACATTTAAATTATCCACAGCCAGAATCAGAGCGTATCTTTCAACAAATTTTGGTCATCAATGTTCTATAAAATAATTCAGATTTAAGAACACATAAGTATGGAAACAAAGAAATAAACACATAGAAAGTGAGAGAATCACTTCACCAAATAGTCCAAGGCATGAATCATGTGAAGAATGTCCTTTTTATTATTGATCAACCCATTGAGGCTTGAAAAATATACAATAGATTTCTTCTGTACCAAAACCAAAATGTCTTACTTCAAATGATGAAGTATTTATACCAATTTATTACAAAATGTCTTGATTTAAAATATCAAGATTTGTTACAAATACCTATACAAATATGTTGAAACAAAATTCAATATTTGATTACAAAAATTATAAAAATAGATTAAACTGCTTAAAAAATATCAGTCAGCTAACTGTTGATGCTATGTATGGTCATTCTAGTAGTGACTATGCCTTTAAATGAATGATGTTGTTTGTCTTGCTGGCATATGTGTTGAGTTGCCCCACTTTTCACTGCATTCTATTTTGATGACTGTAGTTGTTGAATTTACGATGGTGTCCTCTGATCTTTTTCTACTTGCTGATTAAAATGTGCTGAATGTGTCCTCGCTGTCCTCATTGTCTTCTTCTCCTTTTCTTTTTCTATTGTTATTTTAGTTTAATAATTCCCCTTTTACATTAATTTAATTCCATTTATAGAAGATTTGCAAATTTAGGAATTATCTTTAATGAGGAATAATATATCTAAATAAAAGGGGGTGGTTCTTTTGGATCGTGCATATCTATTGCATTGAGAAAACCACAGGCCAATTTCACTTATAATCATAAATTAATGCACAGGAAAGGGTGACTTGGCATTAGGGAATTGGAGGAAATGAACACACTATTGGGATAGTGGAGGTGAGAGGTGACATGAAGGCCAGTGATCATGTGGAGGCACATGGTTGAAGGAAAAAATATTAGGGGAGGAGGATGTGCAGAAAAATAGCAGTGGAGGAGGAGCAGGGACACGGCGGGTGAATGTTGGCACGGGACTAGGTGGTCAACAAGGACACGAGTTAGTGGCTTTTAGAGGGGGGTAGGAGTGGTTAACGGTATGAAAGGGGGTGGGTGTGCAAATAATATAGGAGGGACATGTATCAGTGGGGCCCGGTAGGAAAACCATTTTTTCGGACCCCACCCCCCTCCCACTCCCAGTCGATAAAGGAGGATGGAAAGGGGGGGCCAAAAAGCATTATCGACCATTGATCTGGTGGAGTGATGATCTAGGCCATTAAAAGATCAAGGGTCTTTAAATAGACACAACCCTTTTTAAAAATCACAATCACATTGCAGAGGGGGACCGTCGGAGGGTTTGCCATGTGGAAGTTGCGATTGTTGACGGAGGAAACAATAATTAGTGAGGCGGTGACTACGGGATGGTGTGATATGAGATTGCATAATCTCATTTGGGATGGGGTGTTAAAACAGACCCAAACTTGAAAAACTTTTCAAATTTAGGCTACAAAATATCACATCCGCTGGCTTTGATCGCATCGCAAACCAAGAGGGGCCCTAGAGTTGACTTGTCATGTGAAACATGCGATTGCGATCACGTTATCGTAGTCAGTGAAGGGAAGATTTCTAGGGGTGCGATCATATTGAAACTTGAGACATGGCGACACGTGGCCTATGGGCCTAGTTTATGCTTCAGAGATGGAGGGTTATATATAATGCAGTATATCTGTAATAAAAATAATTGGGCATGGTGTATGAAAAAAATAAAGGGGAATGGGAGTGCTGATAGAGTTTATAATTGTTTAATATAAAAAGCAATAATTAATAACGACCACAGTTTGGGATTTATTATTAACAAAGGGAAAATGGATTAAGGCTAGAGTTTATGGAAACAAATGTAAAATGGGCATGATGGGTTAATGGAAATCTAAAGATAGGGTGATGGTTATGTCGGTCCCGGCTAGAGTTAAAAGTCATATTGCATATTCATAATGGGGGAAAAGGTTTTTCAAAAAGGATAAATGAAAATATAATTTAAACTGTAGTGAAAATAGTTTCAGGGCCTTTATCTGCTTTTGAAGTTCAAGCTTCATTCTGGCCTATCTTTCAATCTAGGAGTCGTATTTGAGCACAAGATATACTGTTGGAAAGATGCTTTTGAGTACTTTGTGATGAAAACACTCGCAGTCTAATATGATCTGAACATGGTCATGCAAAAAATATCCTCAAATCCTAATACTTGGTGTCTCTTTGGAAATAATTTGCAAGATGAGATATTATTTACAACATCTCAAACATGATAATAATCAGCTATAATCGAATGATCCTCTAAAATTTTATAGGACCCTAACAATGGTGCCAGCTGGGGATGGCACTCTCCTTATGAGGTGTCAAGAACGGTAGACTAGTATCCTGATCCATTGGACTGATCCCAAATCTGAAACTTGTTCTGTTATAAACACTGTGTGACTGAAACTCTTAAACTGAAACCAAAACCATTCTACACACTGAAACCTAAAATATACATTGAACTGAAAATTGTACTGCAAACTGAAACTAAAAGTGAAAAGAATGCTTGAAAAATATTCTCAGTGCACTAAGCTTATTTTCACACTGCTACCTACCCTATATTGTGGAAAATCATGTTGAATCAAATAATACAAAAATGCCAATGTAACGAGACATGCTGATAACTACTAATTTGAAGCTTGCATTCCATTTCTCCAAATAGAAAAATAAACTCAAAATTCCGACCGAAGCCTTCTTCATAATCCATAACGAACACATAATTCAGTTTTGTTAAAGATTCCAACAAGATTTCCAAAGGATCCTCAAAATCATGGAGAATAACTGAGGCCTGAGATGAATTTGTACCAGCTGGACTATGTTTATTATTTGGATCTTGTTTAAGACAACCAATATTAAGATGAGATGAATTTGCAGCTTCAAGGGAAGGATATACATTTGCAAAAAGGGGCTCATGTGCAGATTCATCATCTTGATTTGTATTTAATAGACCAAAGAAAATCCTCAAGATACTTTCAGGAAAAGACAAAATGCAATTGACAAAACATAATACTATATCCTGAAGTAAATTCAGGTCTAAATACCAGACTTTCACATGTTGTCTACTAATCTTTGTGTTGACAAGGCCTTTCCTTCTTTCAATATGATTTGGAGTTTCTTGGAACTTGATCTGTGAAGCCATCGAATCAGGATTCTTTGATAGTGGAGTCACCCTAAAAACTTTGAAGCTTTGGATAATTTGAATGTGGAGTCACCAGGTGAATGATGCAACCTTCTTGTATCTGATCACTTTCGACCATCAGTAATCAGATCTGGAAGTTGATATGCTTTTCTGAGGAACTTGAAATGCTAAGGTCCCCAGTATGGTTAACATAATTTTAGCACTCTATAATTTTCCAAGGTTGCAGAAGAAAATCACAAATGTAACCAAAACCCACTTTGGAAGTTGGGATCTAGCCCTACCAGCTTCAGAGAGGGCTCTCTCTGTGAGATTTAACTTTGTTGTATTGGATATTAGGCTAGTTATGAAAGTTTAGAGTTTGGTTTATGAATTGGTTTGGTTGGAACAACAAGGGAAGGCCATTGGGCAATGGAGTCTGAAAACTTAACATGGATCTATCTCAGATTTTCAAAGGAGTTTCATAGGGCAAGGTAGCTTAACTAATTGGATCTTTTAGAGTTAAATGAAATGTAATAGAAGAAAAGATATAGGTTCAATAGAAACTAAAGAGAAGTTAAGAATTCTTTAAAATGATATCAAAAGAAAACATTTAAATTATCCACAGCTAGAATCGGAGTGTATCTTTCAACAAATTATGTTCATCAACTTTCTGTAAAATAATTCAAATTTAAGAACACATAAGCATGGAAACAAATAAATAAACACATAGACAGTGAGAGAAACACTTCACCAAATAGTCCAACACATGAATTCTATGAAGAATGTCATTTTTATTACTAATAAACCCACTAAGGCTTGAAAAATATACAATAGCTTTCTTCTGTACCAAAACCAACCTGTCTTACTTCAAATGATGAAGTATTTATACCAATTTATTACAAAATATCTTGATTTAAAATATCAAGATTTGTTACAAATACCTATACAAATATCTTGAAACAAAATTTTAGATTTTATTACAAAAACTATAGAAATCGATTAAACTGTTTAAAAAATATGAGTCGGCTAAGTGTAGATGTTGTTTCTGGACATTCTGGTAGTGACTAGGCCTTTAAGTGAGCGATGTTGTTTGTCCTGCTAGCATATGTGTTGTGCTGCCCCACTTTTTACTGCATTCTGTTTTGATGATTGTAGCTATTGAATGTACAATGGTGTCCTCTGTCCTTTTGCTACTTGATGATTAAAATGTGTTGAATGTGTCCTCATTGTCCTGACTGTATTCTTCTCCTTTTCTTCTTCTGATGTTATTTTAGTTTAATAATTTCCCCTTTTACATTGATTTAATTCCATTTATAGAAGATTGGAAAATTTAGGAATTATCATTAACAGGGAATAATATATCCACAACAAAGGGGGAAATTCTTTTGGATCGGGCATATCTATTGCATTGAGAAAACTAGTGGTCGATTTCAATTATAATCGTAAATCAATGCATAGGAAAGGGCCACGTGGCATCCGAGGATTGGAGGAAATGAACACACTATCGGGGTAGTGGAGGTGAGACGTGACATGAAGGTGAGTGATAATGTGGAGACACATGGTTGGAGGAAAGAATATTAGGGGAGGAGGACGTGTAACAAAATAGCAGTGGAGTATGTGGTCAATAAGGACACGAGTTCATGGTTTTCAGAGGGGGGTAGAAATGGTTAACTGTATGTGAGGCAGGGGGTGCGAAATAATATAGGAGGGACATGTATCAGCGAGGCCCGGTGGGAAAATCACTTTTATGGACCCTACCTCTCCCCCCCCTCCCCCGGCAGATAAAGGTAGGATGCAAAGGGGGGCCTAAAAGAATTATCGGTCATTGATCTGGTGGAGTGATGATAATAAAAAGAATGGGGCATGGTTTATGAAAAATAAATAAAGGGGAATGGTAGTGTTGCTAGAGTTTATAATTCTTAATATACAAAGGAATAATGAATAATGACCGTAGTTTGGGAATTATTATTAACAAAGAGAAAATGGATTAAAGCTAGAGTTTATGGAAACAGATGTAAAATGGGCATGATGGGTTAATGAAAATCTGGAAATGGGGCAATAGTTATGTGGGTCCCGACTAGAGTTATAAATCATATTGCATATTCATAATGGGGGGAAGGTTTTTCACAAAGGATAGATGCAAATATAATTTAAACTGTAGCGGAAATAGTTCCCGAGCCTTTATCTACTTTTGAAGTTCAAGCTTCATTTTGATCTATCTTTCAATACAGGAGTCAGATTTGAGCGCAAGATATAGCATTGGAAAGCTGCTTTTGAGTACTTTATAATGAAAGCACCCACAGTCTGATCTAATCCAAACATTGTTATGCAAAATGTCTCTTCAAATCCTAATACTTGGTGTCTCTTTGGAAATAACTTGCAGGATGAAATATTATTTACAACATCTCAAACATAATAATGGTCGACTATAATCAAATGTTATAAAAATTTATAGGACCCTAACATGGCGGAAGAAAAGAAAGACGAGGGAGTATTGAGGAATCCCTCGAGCGAAGCTAATGGTGGCCAACAATACAGTTAGAGGGCTAGTGGCTCCTAGATGGTGGAGAGAAGTGAAATATGTAAAATATTTTATTTATTTAATAGTAAGATAATGAGAAGTAGCACAATAACAATGCGTCGGTTTTGTCCCTTCGGGATTTCCACCATAAATCATTGTTGTCTTATTATTATTTTGAAAGTATTGAGATGAGGGTAAAATTTTTATTAGCTAACTGTGTGGGAAATTTCTTGGTACGTTATAGATTGAGAGTCTTAGTAATATCGGCAATGTTTTATAATGTAATATGTTGTGTGTGATATATGAATTATTAGATTTTAGAGTTAAAATATGACAAATAACTATGATATATAGAATCTAATCAATTCCCATGATGCAAAAGTTAGGTGGGGAGGTTTGGTCCCCACAGGTCATGTAGTCCAATCTTAACAAAATTATATATGTCTCCAATCTTAACAAAATTATATATATGACATAATTTCTTCAGTTGAAAAAATATAATTGTAGAAGGGTGGGGATGCAAGTAAATATTAGCAAGATGAAAGTCAGGGTGGTTTTCTCTAACAAATGCATAACCAGCATAAGTTCTACTTGGAAGGTAACACTCTTGAAAAAGTTGCAGATTACAAACACCTTTGAATGGACTTTTACAAAAATCTAAGTTGGGAAGGCTTCAAAAAGAAAATAACTTTGGGAGATTGGAAATCATTTTATGCTTTTCAAAATAGCTACAAAGAGGTAGAGCTATGATATTGGAAGAACACCCAAAATATTTTTGGTTTTTAGTGATTCTGGTGGTTCTCTATGGTTGTCAACAATGGGCCAGTAGTACATTATAAACAAGTTTAAAATTAAAAGTTTACTTATGATATCTTGTTAAGTGAAATGAGTGCTCTTATTGAAACATTTGCTAACATATTGTGCAATAGTAAGAAGACTTGGATGCGGCAAAATAACAAATGGTTTAGTAAATGAGTTATTTACTTGAACATGTGCTTCACAAATAGTAAAGAGATAAAGACTTTTCTTATGCATAAGTTTCACAAGCTTACTTGGGATGAAGAGCTAGAGAGAAAGAAAAAGTATTATATTGAAGAGTTTAATCTCATTTGTAAATATCATCAAAAAGTGTACATAGGGGCACATATCTCATGGAGAGCCAAAATTCTTATTGCGCAATTAAGAACTAACACTCATTCATCAACTTCTTTGGATTTGTAAAAGACCATCACTCATCAACTTAGTTGGATTTGTAAAAGACCAAAACATGTTGGTGGTGAAGCGAAAGAGTGTTTCTTTTGTACTTTTAGAAAAGTAAAAACTAAAAGCATGTCATTTTAAAGTCTTGTGGAGAGCCAAAATTCTTTTTACTTAGTGAAAAACTAACTCTCACTTCTAGAAAAGTGAAAACATAAAAGCATTTCATTTTAAAGTTTGGCGTAAAGCCAGAAGTGGTTTGGAGGGAAAGAGTGTGTATCTTTACACGTAAAAAAGTAAAAATATAAGAGCATTTCATTTTAGAGCTTGAGGTCTCGAAAGACCATGGAGACAATTATGTAAATATCAAGTTGATAATTTATTTAACCAGAGAACTATTGAGAAATTGAATACTCATTACTAAGTTGCATGGCAAAAAGGCTAAATGCAAAAATCAAATTGCTAGTTCAATAGATTAGTTTAACCTAAATTTCTTCTTTCTTTCAAAGAGTCATAACTTTCGAGAAAGATATCAAACGACAACTTGGAATATGGGAACGATGTCATTTCATTGTACAACTTTATGTATGTATCCAGGAACAGATCATTTAATATTATTGCAGACAGGGATAGATAATCAAAATATCGCAATTTGCAAATAGATAAATTTGATACCCATCCTGGAAACCATTGAAATATGGTGCTGGAATATGTAATCTTCATAATTCACTGCACCTCTTTTAGTGTTTCACTTTCTTCCTAATCCATTGCACCTCTTTTAGTGTTTCACTTTCTTATTGGTAGAAAATTTAAAGCATCAAAACTTCCACGTGCAGTTTGTGTTATGAGTAAATTTGTTTTTTCCCATGTCAATACATAACGCCATCGCATGGCCAGACACGCTTAAATATTCCAATATTCACGCAGCGATAGTGTGAGTAATAAAAATAATACGATGGCGGTCTGACCACTGCTCATTGTTGATAATAACAATCGATAATATTATTAGTTTACCAATAAACTCGCAAGTTGTTCGGCGACCCAATTGGAAAACGATGAACGTAAAGAAAACAAAAAAATATTGACAATAAGAGTTTACCACCGTTCATTGCATTATTGTAACTCAGATTTCCAAAAAGATTGGGTATCTAAAATCCTAAAACTAAAAAATAAATATTGACCATAAGAGTTTACCACCATTCAGTGCCGTTTGTGGTAAGCGCTTAAAATAATTGTAACCACCATTCAGTGCCGTTTGTGGTAAGCGCTTAAAATAATTGTAACTCAGATTTACAAAAAAATTTGGTATCTAAAATCTTAGGACTTAAGATCTATAACTCAGATTTCCCAACAATTTAGTTACTAAAAATTTCCATGTTTCTCTGCGCTCCTTAGATATGAGAAGGTACCGCCGGAGGCGGCTTCCACATGTTTCGCAGTTAGCCGGAACATTGACGAAATCGCCGCCGCCCAGCTCCCGAGCCTCGCCCGCCATTCTAATTGTGACGGCCGGCCAGCTCCCGCCCGCCATTCTAATTTGAGCGTTTCAAACGAATTCATGTGGAATCTTGACTATCGATTGTCACTTTCTAAAGTCCGTTAATTTAAAATAGAATTTCGTAGTTTATTAATATTATAATTATAATAATATTTTTGAAATTTAAGGATATTTTTGAGAGTATATATTTTTATTGAGAGATAAAACTATGTGGGGTATTAGCTCTTTGTTTAAAGTTTGATTTTGAATTCTTAAGTGAAAGGTTTTTACTTATCTTGATTAATTTTATTTAATTTTTATTCATAAAAAAATTATTATTTTGATGGTGTTATTGAATTAATTTATTATTAAAGTTTTTATTCCATTAAAAGTGTTAAGTCTTTGTGTTAAGTTTTATTTTGATTTTTTTATTTTTTTTTATATATCAAATTATAAATTAATATTCAATTTTATTAATGTAATTTGATCTTATTAATTGATGTTATATATTAAAATATTATTTTTCAAAAATTAGCAGTGTATTATCGTTGTTAAAGGGTCTTTACATTTCTCTCTATTTAATCTGCATTCCTGGTGTTCCAAAGGCATCAACAAAACTTCTATGTGGTTAGCCAAAGGCATCAACAAAATTTCTATGTGATTACTACAGAAAATATTGTCAACAAACTTCTATGTGGTTACTACTGAAAGTATTTTCTTAATTGTTCAATAATATTTTCTTAATTGTTCAATAAGGATCACAGAACCCTGAATTTGGAAATTATCATATCCTCATAGGCTTAAATTTGATGGGTATTTGCCAGTATTTCGCCTTTTTAACCATGTCATTTTTAAATTTACACATCATTAATGACACTCAAAGAATTTTTTTAAATGTCCATTTGATAGATATGTTAAAAATTTACACACACACATTTATTACATGAGTTCTAGATAAATAACAGTTCTAACTTGCAATGTAGTCTAATAAATCTTTAAGATAATAAAGAATTTTAATACAAAATTTTGATGTTTCTATAATAGAATGGAGTTATAAACTTTTCTATAAAATAATAAGTAATTTTTTCCATAATTAATAATAGATAATTTGATTTTTCCCTAGTTAACTATGCATTAAAACTTTATGGAAAACTCTAAATCACAACACACCAATCTAGTCAAGCACAACACACCAACGCCATTATAAATATGTAAGCTTATAAAATCTTTTAATATGTAAGTTTATGCAAGCTTTTAATCCCTTCAATAAGTTTAGATTTTCTTTAATATAGTAGGATCTATCTATTTTTATTTGAATTGTTATTAATGAATTGCATATATTGTTTGCAGGTTGTTGATGACTATGGAGTTACCTAATTGTTTAATGGAATGATTGTAACCAAAGGAGAGAAGAATCTTTGTTTTAAAAGCTCTTCACATACACCTTTAAGAACTTCCATGTTTGTAAGTAAATTGAGTAAATATATTCTCGTTAATTTTAAAAATTAACAAATTTATTTGATGCCATAGATATCAAGGAATACTTAGCTATAGATATAAACTTTGCCTCACAAAACTCTTATTTTAACAAATTTTAATTACTTGTGCCATAACCCATATGTATATGTGTTGGTTCTATGAGATGATTAAATATATAGATTGGTAATGTTGAGTCTTTTTTTTTTTCCATAGCTGGTTATCAGTTTACTCTTTTCCACATTTTCATTTTTATTATTGTAATCTTTAATATATCGTAATTGAATTAAATTAAAATATAATAAATTAAAATATAGTAAATATTATAGTAATATAAATTTATGCATATTTAGGTGTAGTTACATGAAATAAATTTCATAAATATCAGTGGTTAGATTTATTAAAAGTAAAGCATATGCGTGCAACCGTGTGTAGTATATATAATTGTATAAAATAAAATATCGAGTATTTACTTTATTTAAAAGAAGTGATTTTTGGAAAATGAATTTAATAGAAATGTGAATTATATTTTTATAAACTTTTTCTACTCACATAATAGTTATTTTGTCATGCTTAATTTTTAATTGTTATGTTATTGTATGATATATATGGAAATTATGATTGTATTAATTAATATTGTACAAAATAAAATAAAAATCTGACTTTTAAAAGTTTATTATAGGTTTTGAGTTTTTTTTAGACATGATGTATGGAGCGTCATTGTATTAGAGCTTTAGGCCTGATGCAATGACTTATCCATTAAATGTTAGACATTATCTTTACATATATGACATACAAATATATTAGAGCTTTAGGCTTGATACAATGACTTATCCATTAAATGTTGACAGTACCTTTACATATATGACATGCAAATGTGTATCTAATAGTCTAGACTCAATAAATGTCTCCACCACCAAACTCAGAAGAATATGGCAAATACTTATTTAAAGTTGCATCAACCACAAGCTTTAAACTAGTACTAATATGTGTAGACATTTGAGAAACAAAACAGTTTATTTGAGAGAAATTATGGCATATTAACGCACACCAGCTCTAGTATATAGGGTCATAAATAAGTAAATCATGGGGTGAATAACCTTCTTATTGCTTATGCCATCATAAATGAACACATTTCAATAACAAAATAGCTTGTAACTTTTGAAAACTAGATAGGATATATATATAATATATATATAATAATATATATATAAATAAATATATATAAAATTAGTAAATTGAAAATTACTTATATGGTGATAAATAAGGAATCATGTGGTGAATAAATGACACATTTCAACAATTAGAATAGCTCATAACTTCAGAAAACTCTCTCTCTCTCTCTCCTCTCTCTCTCCTCTATATATATATATATAATCTATAATAACTATATATATATATATATATATATATAATATATATTATATATATAATATATAATGGGTTCAATGAGATAATAATGTAGACATTTGGAAAACAAATGGTTGATTTGAGATAAATCCAGCATAATCAATGCAGAGACCTATATTGATCCGAATGGAAACTGGAATCCAGCCATAGTATTCATCCACCCATGGTATTGTAAGTGACATCTATTCATGGTACTCATTCACCCATGGTATTTATCCACCCATGATATTCATCCACACATTGAATTTACCCTTGGTATTGTAAGTGGCATCTACCCATGGTATTCATCCACCATGGTATTTATCCATCCATGGTATTGTAAATGACATCTACCCATGGTATTCATTCACTCATGGTATTTACCCACCCATGGAATTTAATTGTGGTATTGTAACTAAAAAATGATATAAGTAATAAGTCGCATTTTGTAAAAGGACAAATGGTCCACCATAATGTAGCTTTTACATATATTCTCTATTTTAATAAAAAAAATCTTGGTCGTTTTGTTCACTGTGTGTTCACATTTTTTTTGGCATTTGAATTTTTTAGATATTGGAGGCCTCCCTCCAAAGATCTAGATCAATGGTATCAAGGCGGTCTTCTCTTTCTTTGTTATTCTTTGCATGTTCCCAGTGAGATCATGGTATAAGGAGTTAGGGCTCAAACTAGTTGAATATTTTTTGTTATTCTTTGCATGTTCCCAGTGAGATCATGGTATAAGGAGTTAGGGCTCAAACTAGTTGAATATTTGCAAGACCAGCCTCGCAAATCCCGACGACCTCCCATGGCATGTTAGCTCTCTGTAATTTTCCAAGGTTGCAGAAGAAAATCACAAAGGTAACCACAAACCACTTTGGAAGTTGGGATCTAGCCCTACCAGCTTCAAAGATGGCTCTCTTTGTGAGATTTAACTTTGTTGTATTGGATATTAGGCTAGTTATGAAAGTTCGGAGTTTGGTTTAAGAATTTGTTTGGTTGGAACAATAAGGGAAGGCCATTGGGCAATGGAGTTTGTAAACTTAATAGGGATCTGTCTCAGATTTTCAAAGGAGTTTCACAGGGAAAAGGAAGCTGAATTAACTAGATCTTTTAGAGATAAATGAAATGTAAAAGAAGAAACAATATAGGTTCAATTGAAGCTAAAGAGCAGTTAAGAATTCTTTAGCATGATATCAGAAGAAAACATTTAAATTATCCACAGCTAGAATCAGAGTGTATCTTTCAACAAATTCTGGTCATCAACTTTTTGTAAAATAATTCAGATTTAAGAACACATAAGTATGGAAACAAAGAAATAAACACATGGATAGTGAGAGAAGCACTTCACAAAATATTCGAAGACATGAATGATGTGAAGAATGTCCTTTTTATTACTGATCAACCCATTAAGGCTTGAAAAATATACAATAGCTTTCTTTTGTACAAAAACCAACCCATCTTACTTCAAATGATGAAGTATTAATACCAATTTATTACAAAATGTCTTGATTTAAAATATAAAGATTTGTTACAAATTCCTATACAAATATATTGAACCAAAATTCAAGATTTTATTACAAAGATTATAAAAATAGATTAAACTGTTTAAAAAATATCAGTCGGCTAACTGTTGATGTTGTGCCTGGGCATTCTAGTAGTGACTAGGCCTTTAAATGAGTGATGTTGTTTGTCTTGTTGGCATATGTGTTGATTTGCTCCACTTTTCACTGCATTCTGTTTTGATGACTCTAGCTGTTGAATTTACAATGGTGTTATATGATGTTTTGCTAATTACTGATTAAAATATGCTAAATGTGTCCTCACAGTCCTCACTGTCTTCTTCTCCTTTGCTTCTTCTGTTGTTATTTTAGTTTAATAACTCCACTTTTACATTAATTTAATTCCATTTATAGAAGATTTGCAAATTTAGGAATTATCATTAACAAGGAATAATATATCTGTAGAAAAGGGGGTGATTCTCTTGGATCATGCATATCTATTGCATTGAGACAACCACGGGCTGATTTCAGTTATAATTGTAATCAATGCACAGGAAAGGGCGACTTGGAATCTAGGGATTGGAAGAAATGAACACACTATTGGGACAGTGGAGGCAAGGGGTGACATGAAGGTGAGTGATAATGTGGAGGCACATGTTTGGAGGAAAAAATATTAGGGGAGGAGGATGCGTGGAAAAATAGCAGTGGAGGAGGACGAGCAGGGACGTGGCGGGGGAATGTTGGGATGGGAGTAGGTGGTCAACAAGGATACGGGTTGGTGGTTTTCAAAGAGGGTAGGAGCGGTTAACGGTATGCAAGGGGGTGGGTGTGTGAAATAATATAGGAGGGACACGTATTAGTGGGGCTTTGTGGAAAAACCACTTTTTCGGACCCCCCCCCCTCGGGTCGATAAAGGTAGGATGGCAAGGGTGGCCGAAAAGCATTATTTGCCATTGATTTGGCGGAGTGATGATTTGGGCCATTAAAAGATGAAGGGTCATTAAATAGACACGACCTTTTTTAAAAATCACAATCACATTGCAAAGGGGAACTGTCAGAGGGTTTGTCCTATGGAAGTTCTGATTACCACAATCAGTGGAGGAAACAACAGTTAGTGGGGCACTAACTGTGGGATGGTGTGATATGCGATTGCGCAATCTCATTTGGGATGGGGTGTTAACACAGACCCAGACGTTAAAAACTTTTCAAATCCAGGCTACAAAATATCACATCTGTTGGCTTTGATTGCATCGCAAACGGAGAGGGGCCCTAGAGGTGACTTTTCGTGTGAGACATGCGATTGCAATTGCGTGTTCATAGCCAGTGAAGGTAAGATTTCAGGGGGCGCAACAGTATTGAAACTTGCGACATGGCAACATGTGGCCTGTAGACCTAGTTTATGCTTTGGAGGTGGTGGGTTATATATAATGCAATATATATAATAAAAAGAATGGGGCATGGTTTATGAAAAACAAATAAAGGGCAATGGGAGTGCTGCTAGAGTTTATAATTGTTTAATATACAAAGCGATAATTAATAACGAGCATAGTTTGGGATTTATTATTAACAAGTGAAAAATGGATTAAGGCTAGAGTTTATGGAAACAAACGTAAAATGGGCATGATGGGTTAATGGAAATCTGAAAATGGGGCGATGATTATGTGGGTCCTGGCTAGAGTTAAAAGTCATATTGCATATTCATAATGGGGGAAAAAGGTTTTTCACAAAGGATAAATGCAAATATAATTTAAATTGTAGTGAAAATAGTTTCAGGGCCTTTATCTGCTTTTGAAGTTCAAGCTTCATTCTGGTCTATCTTTCAATCTAGGAGTCGGATTTGAGTGTAGGATATATTGTTGGAAAGATGCTTTTGAGTACTTTATGATGAAAACACTTGTAGTCTGATCTGATTTGAACATGATCATGCAAAAAATATCCTCAAATCCTAATACTTGGTGTCTCTTTGGAAATAATTTGCAAGATGAAATATTATTTACAACATCTCAAACATAATAATGATCAACTATAATCAAACGATCCTATAAAATTTTATAAGACCCTAACAGTGGCTCCGCTAGGGATGGCAATCTCCTTATGAGGTGTCAAGAACGGTAGACTAGTATCCTGATCCATTGGGTTGATCCCAAATCTGCAACTTGTTCTGTCATAAAAAATTGTGTGACTGAAACTCTTAAACTAAAATGAAAACCATTCTACACATTGAAGCCTAAAATATACACTGAACTGAAAAATATACTACAAACTGAAACTAAAACTGAAAAGAATGCTTGAAAAATATTCTCAGTGCACTAAGCTTATTTTCACACTGCTACTTACCCTATACTGTGGAAAATAATGTTGAATCAAATAATACAAAAATGCCAATGTAACGAGTCATATAGATAACTACTAATTTGAATCTTGCATTTCGTTTCTCCAAATAGAAAAATAAACTCAAAATTCTGACTCGAGCCTTCTTCATAATCCATAATCAACACAAAATTCAGTTTTTATTAAAGATTCCAATAGGATTTCCAAAGGATCCTCAAAATCATGCAGAATTTCCTCTTTTTTGTACTATGCCTAAAAATAACTTCTCATATACTTCCTCAAAAGCATATCTATCCCTTTTTGAATTTTCTAGTGTTGTGTTTCAAGGGATGTAAGATTAGAAATACTGTTTTTATCATCTGTAGGATGTAAAACAACTTGTTGTTCTTCAACGTCTCCTTGAAACTCAATGATACATTCTTTTGTATTGAAAAGATGATTGGCAAAATTTGTTGGCAATCATGTTCATCTTCATGTGACTTTGTTTGAAAAATGGACTGTGCAGGTTCACTATATACATTTTCCACACATATAACTTCAGAGATCTGAACTCGAAAATCTTCTCTTTGAAATAAAATTTCAGAAAGTGGAAATTCAGAAGAAAAATTTGAAAGAAAATCCTCATCCATATCATGATCAGATAAAATTTCCAAGGTTGATGTAAAGTATTAAGTATTGGTTCCTAGGAGACTACATGATCTCCAATCTCATGGTTACTTAATAACTGTGATTTTCGAATAAAGGAGTCTCCAATGTAACACAATATAGGGCCATCATCTATATAAGAAGGTTGTTGCCCCATTATACTCATTTCATCTTGCTTTCCTGCTTCATCAGTGATCTTATATTTTTCTTTTAACTCTTAAAATGTAGCATAACATAAAGGTGAAGAGTTATTATGACTTTCTTTCAACACTTGAAATGTCGCATAACATAGGCATAAAGAGTTACTATCAACATAATTTGCATTTTTTCTCTTGATGTTCAATTTCTAAAATATATGCATGCTCATCTGTTTCAATATTTTCATCCCATTTTTCATAAGTGTCATAAGTAGCACACACATGGTGACTGTTTTCCTTAACTGGCTGAAACTCAACATCCTCTTGCTGATAACCTTCCACTGGTTGTTGTGCTAGACTACTTTCAAATGAATACACAAAACAACCAGTTTCTAACTTCTGGTGATGTGACCCAACATCATCTCCTTCTTCTTCGATATCTTCTTGAAAATGAGGTATCATTTTTTGTCCACTAACAATAGGTTTATCTTGCAAAATAAATGTGTTTCATAAAACTTTCCATGGTTTTCACTAATGTCTCTAACTTAAGGTTTAATAAAGGAGGAAAATCCTCTTTAATTACTTTCCTTTTGTCAGCTTCCATTTTGGATCTTTTAATTAATAGGTTTATTTCCACATCAATAAAACTTTTTTGCATGTCCTCCAAAGTGGAAGAGTTTCTTTCTCTAAGATAATAGGCAATCTCAACATCAAAACCATATGGATAATGAAGCATACCCAATCCTGGGGGAGGATTTATATCAGTAGGTATGGAATCATAAACACTATTGAATCTGTTTGAGAAATCTTGGACTGTCTCATCGGGCTGCCTTTTTAGATTCCAATACTCATACATAATATAAAAAGGATTCCTTTTAACCTCCCATCTATTAAGGAAAATACTTTAAAACTGTTGGAAATTAGAAATACTTCTAGCTGTCAAAATTCTATGCCATTTTCTAACTTTTTCTAAAAATATTTGAGAAAACAACCTCAATTTGACATCTTCATGATTGAATTCCTAAGGGTCAACGAAGTCGATGATTTTTTCTACATGTTTCCTTGCTGTGACATTACATGTACCATCAAATTGAGGTAGCCTTTGATCATAGTTCTTCGGTAGCTCATGCAAAGGGAATGACAAATTTAATGATGCATTCCAGAAAATGGTCATAACTGAGGTCTAAGATCAATTTGTACTTGTTGGACTATGTCTGTTATTTGGATCTTTTTTGAGACAATAAATATTAAGATGAGATGCATTTGTAGCTTCAAGGGAAGGATATACATTCGTCGAAAGGGGCTCATGTGCAAATTCATCATCTTGATTTGGATTTAATAGACCAAAGAAAATCCTTAAGATACTTTCAGTAAAAGATAGAAGGTGATTGAAAAAAATAATACTATATCCTAAAGTAAATTCAGGTCTAAATACTTGACTTTCACATGTTGTCTTCCTATCTTTGTGTTGACAAGGCCTGTCCTTATTTGAATCTGATTTGAAGTTTCTTGGAACTTGGTCTATGAAGCCATCGAATCTGGATTCTTTAGCAGTGGAGTCACCGTAAAAACTTTGAAGCTCTGGATACTTTGAAAATTGAGTCACCAGGCGAATGATACAACCTTCTTATGTCTGATCATTGTCCACCATTAGTAATTAGATCTATAACTTGATATGCTTTTATGAGGAACTTTAAATGTTGAGGTACCCAGTATGGTCGCCAAAATGTTAGCACTCTGTAATTTTCCAAGGTTGTAGAAGAAAATCACATAGGTAACCAAAAGCCACTTTGGAAGTTGAGATCTAGCCCTACCAGCTTCAGGGACGGCTCTCTCCATGAGATTTAACATTGTTATATTGGATATTAGGCTAGTTATGAAAGTTCAAAGTTTGGTTTATGAATTGGTTTGTTTGGAACAAGAAGGGAAGGCCATTGGGCAATGGAGTCTACAAACTTAATAGGGATATGTCTCAGATTTTCAAGGGAGTTTCACAGGGAAAGATAGTTGAACTAATTGGATCTTTTAGAGTTAAATGAAAAGGAAAAGAAGAAAAGATATAGGTTCAATTGAAGCTAAAGAGCAGTTAAGAAATATTTAGCATGATATTAGAAGAAAACATTTAAATTATCCACAACCAGAATCATAGTGTATCTTTCAACAAGTTTTGTTCGTCAAATTTCTGTAAAATAATTCAAATTTAAGAACACAGAAGTATGGAAACAAAGAAATAAACACATAGACAGTGAGAGAAGCACTTCACCAAATAGTCCAGCACATGAATCTTATGAAGAATGTCCTTTTTATTACTGATCAGCCCATTGAGGGTTGAAAATATACAATAGCTTTCTTCTGTACAAAAACCAACCTGTCTTACTTCAAATAATGAAGTATTTATACCAATTTATTACAAAATATATTGGTTAAAAATATCAAGATTAGTTACAAATACCTATACAAATATCTTGAAACAGAATTCAAAATTTTATTAAAAAAGGTATAAAAAAAGATTAAACCATTTAAAAAATATCAGTCCGCTGAGTGTTGATGTTGTTTCTGGGTGTTTTGGTAGTGACAGGCCTTTAAATGAGTGATGTTGCTTGTCTTGCTGGCATATGTGTTGTGTTTCCCCACTTTTTACTGCATTATGTTTTGATGACTGTAGTTTTTGAATGTACAATGGTGTCCTCTATCCTTTTGCTACTTGCTGATTAAAATGTGTTGAATTTTTCCTCATTGTCATCATTGTCTTCTTCTCCTTTGTTGCTTCTGCTGTTATTTTAGTTTAATAATTTCCCCTTTTACATTAATTTAGTTCCATTTATAGAAGATTGGAAAATTTAGGAATTATCATTAACGTGGAATAATATATTTGTAGCAAAGGGGGCGATTCTTTTGGATCGTGCATATCTATTCCATTGAGAAAACCACGGGTCGATTTCACTTATAATCGTGAATCAATGCATAGGAAAGGGCCACGTGTCATCCAAGGATTGGAGGAAATGAATACACAATCGGGACAGTGGAGGAAAGAGGTGACATGAAGGTGAGTGATAATGTGGAGGCACATGGTTGGTGGAAAAAATATTAGGGGAGGAGGATGCATGGAAAAATAACAGTGGAGGAGGAGGAGCAGGGACGTGGCGGGTGAACGTTGGCACAGGAGTAGGTGGTCAACAAGGACACGAGTCTGTGGTTTTCGGAAGGGGGTAGGAGCGGTTAATGGTATGGAAGGGGGGGTGCAAAATAATATAGGAGGGACATGTATCAATGGGGCCCAGTGGGAAAACCAATTTTTCGGAACCCCCCTCGACCGATATAGGTAGGATAGAAAGGGGGGGCTGAAAAGCATTATCGGTCATTGATCTGGCGGAGTGATGATCTGGGGCATTGAAAGATGAAGGGTATTTAAATAGACGCGACCCTTTTTAAAAATCACAATTGCATTATGGAGGGGGACTGTTGGAGGGTTTACTCTATGGAAGTTGCGATTGCGATCCTAATTGGTAGGGGAAGTAGCATTTAGTGGGGCACTGACTGCGGGATGGTACAATATGCGATTGCATAATCACATTCAGGATTTTGTCTATATGTTTCCTTGCTGTGACATTACATGTACCATCAAATTGAAGTAGTCCCTGATCATAGTTCTTCGATTGCTCATGCAAAGGGAATGATAGATTTAATGATGCATAATAGACAGTGGTCATAATAGAACTCACATTTTTTAGGACTAAGAGACAAGTTCATTTATATGCATTTGTTTAGCACTTTACCTAAGTTGGACAAAGCCTCCTAGAAATCACACCCATAAGGTGTAAAACAATCCATATAAATCTCTACTGCATCATGGAGTAGCTCGACAAAGGTACTCAGGACTGCTCTCTAGAAAGTGGCAGGAGCATTGCATATGCCAAAAGGAAGGACCCTATAGGTGAAAGTACCCCAAGGAAAAGTGAAGATGGTTTTATCCTAGTCTTACGGGCTGATATGGATTTGATTGTAACCGCTGAATCCATCTAGGAAAGAGAAATTTTTTTTCCTTGCTAGGCCATCTAGCACTTGGTCAATGAAATGTACAGGGAAATGGTCCTTCTTTGTGGCTTTGTTTAACTCTTTGTAATCGACACAAATCCTCCACTTACCATTTTTCTTTGGAACCAACATCAAAGGAGAGACCCACTCATTGTTTGACATAGGGTAAATGAATCCTGCATCTAGCATCTTTTACAATTCTTCTTTGACTATATTCTTGACAGTTGGATTCATCCTCCTTTGGGGTTGTTGGACTGGTTGGAAACCTTCTTTGGTATAAATGTGGTGAGTACACAACGAGGGATGCACTCCCTTCATTTCTTTGTAGCTCCAAGCAAAGGCATCCAGGTGTTCCTTGAGTATGTTGCACAACTTTTCTTCTTGGTGAACAGAAGGAGATGGGTTGATTTTCAAAGTTCTCCCAGTGACGAATTCTATGGTTTTGACATGGGTAGGGTTGGAATCATCTAAGCATAGATCAATCTGATGGTTGTTCTGGGTTTCGTTTACTACTTCTTCTAAGGACAATGTACTAGGAGTTGGACTTTGGAGTATGCGTTCAATCAAATCATCTTCATCTGGTTGTCCTCCTCCCATGGTTGTTTCTAAGGTGTAGAGTTGGGCGGAATAAACTTCATCTTCTTCCTCCTCTTCTAGTCAGAAAGGTAATTCATGTTCTAGAGATGGATGATCAGGAGGGTATAGGACTAACTGCTTGGACATATGCCCATTTTTTATAGTCATATTTCTAGCCCTGCAGCTAATTTAGGCATCGACAGTGGCTAACCAGAGCCTCTCAAGGATGAGAGGGTAACCAGTAAGCTTGGCATTAGGCTGGAGAACTAGGAAATCTATAGGGTACTTCCAAGAGTCAATGGAGACCATCACATCCTCCACAATCCCCTCAAGGGTCACTATGGAGCGGTTTGGAAGTTGCAGGATGGTTGTGGTCTTTCTCATTGAACCCTGGAGTATGAGCTTGAGCATGGTGTCCTTGGTAATCACATTAATGGCAACCCCAAGATCAATAAAAGTGTGTGGGACAATGGTGCCATTGTTGTACACATCTACTATAGGGCTTCCAAGGTCCAAATACTTTGGACAGATTACCTACCCCAACATTAAGTCGGATAGTTGTTCAATGACATTAATGGTAGGGGCATATCTTTTTCGCCTCCCTAGATGTGTGAAGAAATTCTCCTTAATCAACTTGTTGTAAATAGGTACATCTTTTATAGCTTGGAGAAGTGGAATTTTGACACATAGATTTTTCAGTTCTCCTAGTAGCTCAATCTCTTTTGAGGTAGGTTGGAGTGGTTGGCTTAATCTCTTAGGAAAGGGTCGTGGATTTACTTTAGGAATGATTTCCTCTCTTTCTTACTCAACCTCCTTAGGTGGAGGTAGAGTTTGGTTGTCCGAGAGTACTCTCCCAGATCTCAGGTTGATTTCCTAGATCTCCATAGCATAAGTAGGATAGGATGTACCTCCACTATATACTTGTTGTGCCTGTCTATTGTTTGGGTCCAGATTTGGTTGGGCAGGCATTTGGGGTTATTTATGTGGAGCAGGGTGTCAAAGTTGTGGTTGAGTAGGTGGTGAAGGCAACAAGGCTAGAGGATTGTTGTATGGGGGCCTCCAACCCTGGGGTGGAGCATATGGTTGAAATGACTGGCTAGTCGGCTAGGAATGATACTAAGGTGCAAAGGACCAAGGAGGATGTGTAAACTAGGAAGGATGAGTAGGGGGGCCCCAAGAGGGAATGGATGTGGTATGGTTGGGGTTGTAATATGCATGGGATTACCCTTGCATTCCTTGCTAGTATGGTAGAGGCCCATGAGGTCTCCTTTGATTTATGTAGCAGAGTTGTTCAGTTACCCCTTCAACTCCTTGATATACATCTTTGAGTCTAAGTAGAGAAGGGCACTTTTCTGTGGAGTGGTTTTCTTCACAAACTGAGTAGATTTCAATCGAATTCAATGGACATTCATTCCTAGGGTGCCTCCTAATGCATCTAGGGAAGAAAATGGTTAAGGCTATCTCTGCTTCCTCCTGTTTTCTCTTAATGTGCATAGTGTCCATATATAGGGCAAGGGTTTGCAGCGTCTCAATCTTGAAATTCTCCAACATGTTTCCAATTTCACCCTTGATGGATGTATTGGAAGAGGATGGACTGACCATAGGTTGACTACCCCTACCATTTTTCCTAGCTTCCCTAGAATGGTTTCTAAAGATAGTCTTGATATCCTAATAGGGTAACTGGTAGGTGTCCCTTGCTACTAACAAGTTTAAGGTATCCAAAAGATCTTCCCTTACCCCTCTAAGTAGGACTAGCTTCAGTGACTCAGGGTCAAGTGTGCACCTGGCCCTTTTATAGCCAAGCTGGAATATTTCTTCATAATCCTTTAGGGATTCATCATGCCCTAAGGTCATCCTGAAAATTTCCTCTTCAGTGTCTTTAGACTTGTAGTAGTCTCAATACTTTTTAGCAACATCTTTAGGAAAAATCACATAAGACATATTCTCATCAACACGTTAACTAGCCAGTGTGGTTCATATTTAGCATAAGATGAAGGCTTTTGCATCTAAGCCCAAGTTTTGATGTTATCCCTAGGTAAACCCATGAACCAGTGCAAAGTTGCATCCTTGAGAGTGGATGGGAATAGCTTCAATTTCTGCTCATCATTGGTGTAGTCATAGGTTTTGCATATGATAGAAAACTCAAACAGGAAAGTGTTTGGATCTTTTGAGGTTATGCCATGGAAATGAGGAAGGAAAGAGGGGCTTATATTCTTCATCTTAGCATCCCCATTGGTTTCCCTGATGGGGAAGACACCCTCAACTCTTTCTCTATTTCCTCCATCATTTCTATTTTCAGCCATTGGGTCAGTAGGAATGGGTTCTTCTTCTTCTTCTTCCCTTGTAGGTTCTTCAAATATCTCTGATTGCTCACCTAAGGGTTCCTCCACTTCACATCCATTGAAGAAGAGGGAAGGTTGGTTGTTTGAAGCATGGGGGTATTTGGCAAAACTTTCCCTAAGTTATCCCTATTCCTACGAGGCATGAAATACGTGTTTTTGTTTTTGTTTTGTGTTTTTTCAAACTTTGAAAATAATTGCAGAGTTGAAATTGTAGACTGAATGAAAACTAACTGACTGAATGAAAACTAACTTCTTGGATGAAATCTTACTTACATAATGGAAAGGAAAGCAAAGAATGTAGAATGGAAAAGAAAATAAACTAAATTACTCTTACAAAAATGAAACTAGTAACAGAATATCATAAACAAGAAATGGAAGAAAGAAAGTAGTAGTCACATATTACTCAGACATCTCCCTGGCAATGATGACAAAAAGTGATGAGCACCAATATTGCAGCAAGAATGTTGCAACTCCTGAGGCTAACAACTTTACTTTATCAACCCGGGTTTCATATAAACTTGGAGGTGACAGTGTTGTATACACAAGTAAAAGTGATGGGTATTCTCTTTGGCACTGCTCAACTGGTGATAGACCACTAGGGTTTTTTAAGCCAGACTTCTATGGATTCAAAAGAATCTTGATTGCTAATGAGGGAAAGAGAAATCTATTCTAAGAGAAAGTTTATCTATTGCACTAAGGAAAGATGACTGAAATCAAATGCTAAAAACATACCATTTTCTAACTAACTGTTGAGAGGCTATTCTTCAAAAGAATGCTAAGTAAACATGTATGCTATCCTACTATCCTAATCATGTAAATTCAAAACATCAAACATTCTACTGTTGTGCATGGAAATGACTAAAATAAATTTGTTTTTCTTTTTGTCTTTTTTTTTTAATGGAAAAGTGTGAAGCTAATCTCTTTTGGTGATGTGGCAGGTGGCTTAGGGATGTTGGTGAATGGTTAGAAGGTTGGGAATACTATTAGGTGACCTTTTCTAGCTTCCTAGAGGCTTCTCCCTCAATTCAACCTCAAAACAGGCCACTACAGGAAAACCTACAGGATGTTCTAAAAACCTATACGATTCCCTGTATTTCTATAGGATATAGTCAAGAGAAAAAGGATGGGTGTTGAAGGTGATGGAAGGTTTAGGGAAGGTGGTTGGGGGATGGAATGAGGCAAGTAAATACCTAGGATAACTCCAGAACTCAAAACCAAAGTTGGGAGGTGGATAGATTTGCTCAACAAGCTTGGAGAAGTTTCCATGCAAAATGATGAAATTGGTGAGGGTCTTAGTGAAAGAAAGGAATGATCATGGATGGATGAATTTGGAAGGAGGTTGATGACTATGAGATTTCTCTGTACTTCTGAAACACCTACAGTGCACCAAACATTGACATTTACCCAAAAATCATGTAAACAAGAAGAATTACAATGATCTAGGAAAACAAAGTTTAATGAGCTAATTGTCTACTTCATGCTTGAAGAAAACTTGCAGAATAAGATGGAATTATTGATGAGATATAATGTAACACTAAAGATGGAAGAAATTATAAATAAATCCTACTCTTGCAAACTGATCAAATGCAGGCCTAAGTACATAAAACTCTAAATTCTATGAGAAGTAGAATTCTGTCTTTTTGGGGTTGCATAGCAGTTCTTTCCTCAAATCATGATCCGTGAAGGAAGAAGTGAGGCCAAAACACCTATTGGTTCCTTTTTTATGTTCCTTTATCTCTTCTAAACTACTGCTGAAGTAAAGCACAAATGGAAGAAAACTAATAAGCAACTAATCAAATCTACACTACTTGCAATGAAATAATCCTAAAGACAATTCAACCATTGAGTTATGAAATCAATCTAAGCATACAAATAAAAGAAGAGGAGACTTTTCTACTAGGGTTGGGCCCTAACCGAAGAGCTTCATCCCTCTGATTCAACTCAGTGCTGGATCAAGAAAATGCTCATTCTCATTATCAAAACAAGAAATTACATAGCAATGTCTTCCACAAGTCTTGAACTCGAAAAATACCAGTGTTTTTACAACAAAAATTCGAATCCTAATGAGGCTCTAGGCCTATTTATTTATACAACTGAAGTCTCCAACAACTTCCTTAAATCTAGAGAGGCTTGGCTCCCAAACTCAAGATAAACTAACTCTTTAACTGTCACTTGCTCGGTTACATTTTGATCTCCAGGATTTGGTTGCTTGTAACTCCGAGCTAGTGTGATTGACGGAGGAATATTCGAATGAGGGATGATTTAAATGAGGATGATTTACCTCTTACAATCTATCTTCCTTGTCTCATTCTATTTTCAGCCCCTAATCTAGCCAAAATTCACTAGTTTTCTCTTCAGAAACCTACATTCAATGCATAATATCTCACTTTGACTCATCTCATTAAACAAAATATAATCAAAATATGTAATAAATTGTGAGAATAGTTGATTTGACTAAGCTAGAAGTTGAATTAAGGTCCATAGAGTTACCCAATGATGAGGCTCACGGTAGACTAGTAGCCTGGTCCATTGGGCTAATCCTAAATATGTAACTTGTTCTGTCATAAAAATTGTTCGACTGAAACTCTTAAACTGAAGCCAAAACCATTCTACACACTGAGACTTAAAATATACATTGAATTGAAAATTGTACTACAAACTGAAACTGAAATTGAAAAGAATGCTTGAAAAATATGGTCAAGGCACTGAGCTTATTTGCACACTGCTACCTACCATATACTTCTAAAAATCATGTTGAATCAAATAATACAAAAATGCCAATGTAGCCAGTCACGTAGATAACTACTAATGTTAAGCTTGCATCCCATTTCTCCAAATAGAAAAATAAACTCAAAATTCTCACTAAAGACTTCGTCAAAATCCATAACCAACACAAAATTCAGTTTTGTTAAACATTCCAATAGGTTTTCCAAAGGATCCTCAAAATCATGGAGAATTTCTATTTGTTGTACTATGCTTGAAAATAACTTCTCATACACTTCCTCAAAAATGTATCTATCCCTTTTTGAATTTTCTGGCATTGTGTTTTCAAGGGATGTAAGATTATAAATATTGTCCTTGTCATCTATAAGACACAACACAACTTGTTTTTCTTCAACATCTCCTTGAAACTCAATGATACAATTCTTTTGTATTGAGAAGATGATTGGTAGAATTTGTTGGAAATCATGTTCATCTTCATGTGACTTTGTTTGAAAACTCATCTATGCAAGTTCACTATATACATTGTGCACACATACAACTTCAGAAATCTGAATCAAGAATATTCTCTTTGAAATAAAATTTCAAAAAGTGAAAATTCGGAAGAAAATTTTGAAAGACAATCCTCACCCATATCATGATCAGATAAAATTTTGCAAGGTTGATATAAAGTATTTACTATTGGTTCCCAGGAGACTATGATCTTGAATCTCATGGTTACTTAATAACTGTGATTTTTTAATCAAGGAGTCTCTAATGTAACACAAAATAGGGTCATCATTTATATAAGGAGGTTGTTGCCCCATTACGCTCATTTCATCTTACTTTCCTGCTTCGTTGGTGATCTTATAATTTTCATTCAACTCTGAAAATGTAGCATAACATAAAGGTAAGGAGTTATTATGACTTTCTTTCAACACCTGAAATGTGGCATAACATAGGGGTAAAAAGTTACCATCAACATAATTTGCATTGTTTTCTTGATGTTCAATGTCTAAAATAGATGCATGCTCCTCTGTTTCAATATTTTCATCCTGTTTTTCATGGTTGTCATAAGTAGCACACACAAGGCAAATGTTTTACTTAACTGGCTGAAATTTAACATCCTCTTACTGATAACCTTCCACTATTTGTTGTTCTAGACTACTTTCAAATGAATACACAAAACAACTAGTTTCCAACTTCTGGTGATGTGGCCTAACAACCTCTCCTTCTTCTTCCATATATCTACTTGAAAACGAGGTATCTTTTGTTGTCCACTAACAATAGGTTTATCTCGCAAAATAAATGTGTTCATAAACCTTTCCATGGTTTTCATTAATGTATCTAACATAAGGTTTAATAAAGGAGGAAAATTCTCTTTACTTACTTTCCATTTTGGATATTTTAATCAATAGGTTTATTTCCACATCAATAATTTTTTTTTGATTGTCATCCAAAGTGGAAGGGTTTATTTCTCTGAGATAATAGGCAATCTCAGCATCAAAACAATATGCATAATGAAGCATAGCTAATCTTGGGGGAGGCTTTATATCAGTAGGTATAGAATCATAAACACTATTGAATCTGGTTGAGAAATCTTGGATTGTCTCATCACGCTGCCTTTTTAGATTCCAATACTCATCCATAATTTGAAAATGGTTCCTTTTAACCTCCCATCTATTAAGGAATATACTTTGAAACTGTTGGAAATAAGGAATACTTCTAGTTGTCAAAGTTCTATACCATTTTCTAGCTTTTCCTAAAAGGCTTTGAGAAAACAACCTCAATTTGACATTTTCATCATCGACTTCCTCCAAGTTAATGAATTCGATGATTTTGTTTACATGTTTCCTTGTTGTGACATTACCTGTACCATCAAATTGAAGTAGCCCCTGATCATAGTTCTTCGGTAGCTCATGCAAAGGGAATGATAGATTGAATGATGCATAATAGATAATGGTCATAGCTAAGGCCTGAGATGAATTTGTACTAGCTGGACTATGTCTATTATTTGGATCTTGTTTGAGAAAACCAACATTAAGATGAGATGAATTTGCAGCTTCAAGGGAAGGATATGCATTCGCAAAAAGGTGCTCATTTGCAGATTCATCATCTTGATTTGGATTTAATAGACCAAAGAAAATCCTTAAGGTACTTTCAGGAAAAGATAAAAGGCAATTGACAAAACATAATACTATATCCTGAAGTAAATTCAAGTCTAAATACTTTACTTTCACATGTTGTCTTCTAATTTTTGTATTGATAAGGCCTTTCCTTCTTTGAATCTGATTTGAAGTTTCTTGGAACTTGATCTGTGAAGCCATCATATTTTTATTTTTTGATAGTGGAGTCACACTAACAACTTTGAAGCTCTGGATAATTTGAACGTGGAGTCACTAGGTGAATGATACAACCTTCCTGTGTCTGATCAATTTCCACCATCAGTAATCAGATCTGGAAATTGATATGCTTTTCTGAAGAACTTGAAATGCTGAGGTCCCCAGTATGGTCGCCATAATTTTAGCACTCTGTAATCTTCCAAGGTTGCAAAATAAAATCAGAAATGTAACCAAAAACCACTTTGGAAGTTGGGATCTAGCCCTACCAGCTTCAGAGAGGGCTCTCTCTATGAGATTCAACTTTGTTGTATTGCATATTAGGCTAGTTATGAAAGTTCGGAGTTTGGTTTATGAATTGGTTTGGTTGGAACAACAAGGGAAGGTCATTGGACAATGGAGTCTGAAAACTTAACATGAATCTATCTCAGATTTTCAAAGGAGTTTCACAGGCCAAGGTAGCTTAACTAATTGGATCCTTTAGAGTTAAATGAAATGTAATAGAAGAAAAGATATAGGTTCAATTGAAAGTAAAGAGAAGTTAAGAATTATTTGGCATGATATCAGAAGAAAACATTTAAATTATCCACAGCTAGAATCAATGTGTATCTTTCAACAAATTATGTTCATCAAATTTTTGTAAAATAATTCAAATTTAAGAACACATAAGCATGGAAACAAATAAATAAACACACAGACAGTGAGAGAAACACTTCACCAAGTAGTCCAACACATGAATTATGTGAAGAATGCCATTTTTATTACTAATTAACCCATTAAGGCTTGAAAAATATACAATAGCTTTCTTGCGTACCAAAACCAACCTGTCTTACTTCAAATGATGAAGTATTTATACCAATTTATTACAAAATATCTTGATTTAAAATATCAATATTTGTTACAAATACCTATACAAATATCTTGAAACAAAATTTTAGATTTTATTACAAAAACTATAAAAATAGATTAATCTGTTTAAAAAATTTCAGTCAGCTAAGTGTTGATGTTGTTTCTGTACATTCTTGTAGTGACTAGGCCTTTAAGTGAGTGATATTGTTTGTCTTGCTGACATATGTGTTGTGCTGCCCCACTTTTTACTGCATTCTATTTTGATGATTGTAGCTATTGAATGTACAATGGTGTCCTCTGTCATTTTGCTACTTGATGATTAAAATGTGTTGAATGTATCCTCGTTGTCTTCACTGTCTTCTTCTCCTTTTCTTCTTCTGTTGTTATTTTAGTTCAATAATTTCCCCTTTTACATTGATTTAATTCCATTTATAGAAGATTGGAAAATTTAGGAATTATCATTAACAGGGAATAATATATCCGCAACAAAGATGGCAATTCTTTTGGATCATGCATATCTATTGCATTGAGAAAACCAGGGGTCGATTTCACTTATAATCATAAATCAATGCACAAGAAAGGGCCACGTGGCATTCGAGGATTGGAGGAAATGAACACACTATCAGGATAGTGGAGGCGAGATGTGACATGAAGGTGAGTGATAATGTGGAGACACATGGTTGGAGGAAAGAATATTAAGGGAGGAGGACGTGTGACAAAATAGTAGCAAAGGAGGAGGAGAAGGGATGTGGTTGGTGAACATTGGCGCAAGAGTAGGTGGTCAATAGGGACACGAGTTCGTGGTTTTCAGAGGGGGTTAGGAACCATTAATTGTATGTGAGGCAGGGGGTGCGAAATAATATAGGAGGGACATGTATCAACGAGGCCTGCTGGGAAAACCACTTTTATGGACCTTGCCCCTCCCCCACCTCCCTAGGCCAATAAAGGTAGGATGGCAAAAGGGGGGCCTAAAAGACTTATCAGTCATTGATCTGGCGGAGTGATGATATGGGCCATTAAAAGATGAAGGGTCTTTAAATAGAGGTGACCCTTTTTAAAGATCACAATCATATTGTGGAGGGGGACCGTGGGAGGGTTTTCCCTATGGTAGCTGCAATTGTGATCATAATCGGCAGGGGAAGCAATGGTTAGTGGGGCAATGAATGCGGGATGGTGCGATATGCGATTGCCGAATCGCATTTGGAATGGGGTGTGAACACAGACCCAGAGCCGAAAAACTTTTCAAATCCAGCCTACAAAATATCGCATCCACTGGCTTTGATTGCATGGCAAACAGAGAGGGGCCTTAGAGTTGACTTGCCATGTGAAACATGTGATTGTGATCACGTGATCGCAATCGGTGAAGGGAAGTGTTCTCGGGGTGTGATGGTATAGAAACTTGTGACATGGTGACACATGGCTTACTGGCTTAGTTTATGCTTCGAAGATGTTGGGTTATATATAATGTAATATATATAATAAAAGGAATGGGGCATGGTTTATGAAAAATAAATAAAGGGGAATGGCAGTGTTGCTAGAGTTTATAATTGTTAATATACAAAAGGATAATGAATAACAATCATAGTTTGGGAATTATTATTAAAAAAGAGAAAATGGATTAAAGCTAGAGTTTATGGAAACAGATGTAAAATGGGCATGATGGGTTAATGAAAATCTGGAAATGGGGCAATAGTTATGTGGGTCCCGGCTAGAGTTATAACTCATATTGCATATTCATAATGGGGGGGAAGTTTTTTCACAAAGGATAGATGCAAATATAATTTAAACTATAGCAGAAATAGTTCCCAAGCTTTTATCTGCTTTTGAAGTTCAAGCTTCATTCTGACCTATCTTTCAATCCAGGAGTTGGATTTGAGCGTAGGATATAACATTGGAAAGCTACTTCTTAGTACTTTTTGATGAAAGAACCCACAGTCTGATCTGATCCAAACATTGCGATGAAAAAACTCTCCTCAAATCCTAATACTTGGTGTCTCTTTGGAAATAATTTGCAGGATGAAATATTATTTACAGCATCTCAAACATAATAATGATCAACTATAATCAAATGGTCCTATAAAAATTTATAGGACCCTAACATGGTGGAAGAAAAGAAAGACGAGGAAGGAGGAGATCCTGTCAAAATATTGCTTGAGGAATCCCTCGAGCGAAGCCGGTGGTGGCCAACAATACTGTTAGAGGGCTAGTTGCTCCTAGATGGCAGAGAGCACTGTATGTAAAATATTTTATTTATTTAATAGTAAGATAATGAGAAGTAGCACAATAACAATGTGTGGGTTTTGTCCCTTCGTGGTTTCCACCATAAATCATTGTTGTCTTAATATTATTTTGGAAGTATTGAGATGAGGGTAAAATTTTTATTAGCTAACTGTGTGGGAAATTTCTTGGTACGTTATAGATTGAGAATCTTAGTAATATCCACAACGTTCTGTAATATTGTTGTGTGTGATATATGAATTATTAGATTTTAGAGTTAAAATATGACAGATAACTATGATATATAGAATGTAATCAATTCCCATGATCCAAAAGTTAGGTGGGGAGGTTTGGTCCCCACAGGTCGTGTAGTCCAATCTTAGCAAAATTATATATGTCTGAGAGATGCTTGAGACACAATTTTTTCAGTTGAAAAAATATAATTGTAGAAGGGTGGGGATGCAAGTCAATATTAGTGAGATGAGAGTTAGGGTGGTTTTCTCTGACAAATACATAACCAGCATCAGTTCTACTTTGAAGGTAACACTCTTGAAAAAGTTGCAGATTACAAATAGCTTTGAATGGACTTCTACAAAAATCTAAGTTGGGAACGCTGCAGAAAGAAAAGAATTTTGGGAGGTTGGAAATCATTTTATGCTTTTCAAAATAGCTACAAAGAGGTAGAGCTATGATATTGGAAGAACACCCAAAATATTTTTGTTTTTTTTACTTCCTTACGATATCTTGTTAAGTGAAAATTGAAATATTTGCTAACATATTGTGCAATAGTAAGAAGACTTGGATGTGGCAAAATAACAAATCATTTAGTAAATGAGATATTTATAACATGTGCTTCACAAATAGTAAAGAGATAAAGACTTTTCTTATGCATAAGTTTCACACGCATACTTGGGATAAAGAGCTAGAAAGAAAGAAATAGTATTATATTGAAGAGTTTAATCTCATTTGTAAATATCATCAAAAAGTGTACGTAGGGGGCCATATCTCATGGGGAGTCTAAATTCTTATTGCTCAATTAAGAACTAACACTCATTCATCAACTTCTTTGGATCTGTAAAAGATCATCACTCATCAACTTAGTTGGATTTGTAAAAGACCAAAACATGTTGGTGGTGAAGTGAAAGAGTGTTTGTTTTGTAATTTTAGAAAAGTGAAAACATAAAAGCATGTCATTTTTAAGTCCATGTGGAGAGGCAAAATTCTTTTTACTTAGTGAAAAACTAACTCTCACTACCAGAAAAGTGAAAACGTAAAAGCATTTAATGTAAAAACATAAAAGCATTTCATTTTAAAGTTTGGCATAGAGCCAAAAGAGGTTCGGAGGAAAAGAGTGTGTATCTTTGCACTTCTAGAAAAGTAAAAATATTAGAGCATTTCATTTTAGACCTGATATCTCCCAGGACCATGGGAACAAACAATTATGTAAATATCAAGTTGATAAATAATTTAACAAGAAAACTATTGAAAAATTGAATACTCATTACCAAATTGCATGGGAAAAAGGCTAAATGCAAAAATCAAATTGCTAGTTAAATAGACTAGTTTAACCTAAATTTCTTCTTCTTTCAAAGAGTCATAACTTGGGAAAAAGATATCAAACGACAACTTGGAATATGGAACAATGTCATTTCATTGTAGAACTTTATGTATATATCCAGGAACAGATCATTTAATATTATTGCAGATAGGGATAGATAATCAAGATATCACAATTTGCAAATAGATAAATTTGATACCCATCCTGGAAACCATTGAAATATGGTGCTGGAATATGTAATCCTCATAATTCACTGCACCTCTTTTACTGTTTCACCTTCTTCATAATTCACTGTTTCACCTTCTTCATAATTCGCTGCACCTCTTTTAGTGTTTCACTTTCTTATTGGTAGAAAATTATAAGCATCAAAACTTCCACTTGCAGTTTGAGTTATGAGTAAATTTGTTTTTTCTCCATGTCAATTCATAACGCCATCGCACGGCCAGACACGCTTAAATATTCCAATATCCACGCAGTGATACTGTGAGTAATAAAAATAATACGATGGCGGTCTGACCACTGCTCATTGTTGATAATAAGAATCGATAAGATTATTAGTTTACCAACTCGCAAGTTGTTCAGCGACCCAATTGGAAAACGATGGACGTAAAGAAAACAAAAAAATGGTAGCTGTGCCATTTGGGCGATTAAAATAATTGTAACTCAGATTTCCAAAAAGATTTGGTATCGAAAAATTTCCATGTTTCTCGGCGCTTCCGTAGTCTGTATCGAATGATTGGAATCTGTTGTCAGATATGAGAAGGTACCGCCGGAGGCGGCATCCACATGTTTTGCAGTTATGCCGGAACATGGATGAAATCCCCGCATGCCACAGCTACCGTACAGTTTCTGATTGTGACGGCCGGCCAGCTGCCGCCCGCCATTCTAATTTGAGCGTTTCACACAAATTCATGTGGAATCTTGACAATCGATTGTCACTTTCTAAAGTCCGTTATTTAAAATAGAATTATGAAATTTAAGGATATAATTTTTGAGAGAATATAATTTTTTTGAGAGATAAAACTATGTGGGGGTATTAGCTCTTTGTTTAAAGTTTGATTTTGAATTCTGAATTCAAATATTTTTATTTATTTTGTTTAATTTTTCATTTTATTTACATTTTTTATTCATAAAAAATTATTATTTTGATGGTATCATTGAATTAATTTATTATTGAAGTTTTTATGCTGTCTTTGGGTTAAGTTTTTTTTTTTTTTTTGTAAGCTAGGATGGTACTCATTCTATTACTTTGATCAACAAAACATTACATCATATCCAAAAAAAAAAAGACAGTTTAAGCCCGCCCTCTTGGGGAACCGGGACATAGCACCATCTATAGTTTTTAATAGCAGCCCAAAAATAATAGGTCCACAGCCTAGCAGACTTAGCTAAGTAAACTATACAGTCTTGAAACTTACTGAAACTATTGCTAAAACTACTGGTCCGGATAACATGATTGTTCCTATCTTGCACATGAACAGAACCATAACAAAAAAACCATTTGTAATTTCTAACCATCAAATAACTCAGTCATTGCCGCCATCAGTATGCTTGTTTGCAGCTTCTTCTGGTCCAGAATGGTCCCGATTCAGCATTTGCTGGATAGCATCCAGCTGTTCTTCCTGCTTTGTCATAGCTATCCGCAGATAGCTCAGTTCTCTGCGGATAGTTTGATCACCGAGAGCCAGCTCCACCATTTCTTTGGCCACGTGCTCCATGGCTTTGGCAAGAAGCCCCTTCATTACCCAATAAATATGCAGCGATTGTTTTATTAAGGACATCCGTCCTCTGGTATGGCCCGGATCATGAAGGAGGAAGTCCAATTCTTCCATTTCCTCATCCGACTGATTCTGCAACGCTTCCTCTTCAAGGTAGTCCATGATTCTGCGCACAGCCGGGTGGGAGTGACGGAGAAAGGCCTGCTCAGCCTGACAAACGCGGAGGTTGACAGTTTCCCTGGGTTTTCTTCCTTTGCCCGAGCGCCTGGAAGTTTCGCCCTCCTCCTTCACAGGCTCACTCTGCCCTTTGCCCCGCTTGCCCGACTGGTCCCTTTCACTGTCGGGCCAAATGCTGTGCTTCCGCAGGCCAGAGCGACGAGTCCCCGCTTCCTGATAATCGAGAGGATCAATCCTCACCTTCTGTTTAGCCTTTTCAGCTGGGTTCTTTTGAGGGTTCCGGTGATCGTTCAAACCTCTTTTACCCAAATCTTCCTCCTGGGCGACCTCCACCTCATCCGGCGTGGAATGGCGCTTCCTTATGCCATAGCGGCGAATCTTCGAGTCCCGACAGTTCAGTTGCTCCGTCTACGTCTGTTCCTGACCTTCCTCAGCCGCGTTCTTATGATATTGCCTACCATCGCGCACCGTCTCCGTGATCCTATCATCATCCGAGTTATCCTCGATCTCCCACACAGTGAAAGGCAGTTCCTTCTGCATAAAAACTTTGCCTTCTTGGCTCCTATTCTCTTCCCTCGTATTCTGACGCTCCTCAACCTGTTTCAATTTCTACCTGGTCTCCATACTGTCCACGGGCCTGTCTTGGTGCTTTCTCTGTCTGCCAGAGGTTGTAACAGCTCTCTGGTGTCGCTCAATGGAAACCTCCGATCTTTTCCAAATTGGGAACTCACAGCATGCTGTAACAATCGACCAGCCACGATTATAAAGCAAATGCCTTTCATCGGGGATACAAATTGGGCCGGTTTTCGAGAGCCGCCAGTAGATCTCCGTCGAGTCCCTGCTCTCAACCATCATTTCCATATTACTCTCCTCAGCTGTGCTGTCAGACGAACCGCATCCATCACCTCTCATAGTTCTGGCATTAATTGATTTACCATGTGTGTACTTCTTTCTAACCGCTCCACCCGCCTCCATTGTACTGCCATCAAAATTTTGATCCGTCATCCTGTAGGCCGTAATTATGATCACATCAGGTCCCAAAAGCCCCATGTTGTTCAGTCGGGAGCTCCACTGTCCCCTTCTAGGCCAGCTCACTGTTCCGTGCATTGGCATTTGTGGTTTTATCATGATCGGCCTTGATAAGGTCTGCCAGCGCCTTCCACTCCCCGTTTCCCTCAACGGCTCGCCACTGGCTATCAATTGTGCTGCCACTACCTCTACATCCCCAATTGGCCAGCCAATCCGCGGCCTGATTCCCTTTTCTGCGGACATGACTGATAATTCTGTAGTCAATATGTTTGAGGAGCGCTGCGATTTCTTTAACTATCCCCACAGTCCGCCAACTTTTGGCAACCTTCTCCCATCACTGCCCATTGTTAAGCCTCCGCAGTATGTCCACCGCAAGTTGCGAGTCCCCTGTAATTTCCAACTTAGAGTAGCCATTCCTGATGGCTATCTGGAGACCTTGATGAAGGGCCCAAAACTCAGCCTCATTATTGGTCATCTGGCCTCCCCAGTCAGCGAAGATCCATCTGACTCGGCTATTACTGTCTCTAAAGATCCCTCCGAAGCCAGCATCGCCCGGGTTCCCCTTCGAAGCCCCGTCGAAATTGAGTTTAACAAAATGGTCACTGGGATAACTAAACTCTTCTGGGCTTTGAGTTTGCATACCATGGCTGGTCGAACATTTGAAGTGAACCATTTCAGGTTTTAGATTTATTTTATTCAGAATTTCTTGTTCTTCCGGATTTGCCTTCCAGTCATCATTCGCCCATTTACTGACAAGGATAGTCTCTCGCATACTCTCGACCACCCGTTCCCAAATAACTTCTGGATTTTTGGCAGAATTTTGAAATATCCGCCTATTGCACTCCTTCCAGATCATCCAGAGGATAAAGGGGGAGATAAGATTCCAAGCCCTCTGGATCACCCTGCATCCAAAGGTTTCTTTACACCAGTTGAAAATTAAATCATTAAATTCCCTACTGTTAATTCCTGGTTTTTTGAACAGGCGTTTGGCAAACATCCAGAGTTTCTCAGTATACGGGCATCTGACTAACAGGTGATCTCTAGTCTCGGTGTCATTGTTGCATAGGTAACATCGTGACGGGCCATTAAATCCCTTTTTCTGGATACGGTCCCAAGTTAAGATTTTGTTTTTAGTTGCCAACCAAATAAAAATTGCCACCTTTGGCCACCAGTTGCCCTCCCATATTGTTTTCCATTCCATATTTCCGTCTCCTCTATTCTGAGAATCCATTAGATAATAAGCCTCTTTGGTTGTGAAAGTCCCCTTCATAGAATTCTATTCTTCGTTTTCGCTCTGCAGTGCCTCGAATTGATTTTGATTGCTTGTCTGGTTGGACTTCTTTTGTGTTTGGGGTTTCGGTCCTTCTTTGTTCTGTTTTCTCTTCCTTACAACCTGTTGGAAGCCTCTCTCCGAATCCTCCATTCTCACAGTATTTCTCTGTTGGGCTACCTAGCTTTTCTTTGACTCTTCCTCTTTATTCAAAGGGCATTGCCTGTAAAGGTGGCCATATTCGTGGCAGATGCGGCAACGGAAAGGAATATGTTCATAATCAATTGGCTGTTTCCAGATTGTATCATGATACTCAACTTCGACATTGTCTGGGAGAGGATCTGCCAGATTTATGTAAACACAGATTCTTGCGTAAGCATTATACTTACCTCGTTTTGTAGCCTCTGCAGCTTTAACAAAGCTCCCAATCGTATTGCCAATCCCCTCCAAGATTTCAGGGTCCCAGAACTCATCAGGAAGCCCAAACAATCTAACCCAGACCGGTGCGTCCATCATGGTTTCCTTTTCTGGGTTGTATCGCTCTTCCCAAAATTTCATGAACAAGCCAGCATTGTTTAAGAAATAAGGTCCCTCCTCGAAGATCCTGTTTAATATTGAATCATAAATTAATATTTGATTTTATATAATATAATTTGATCTTATTAATTGAAGTTATATATTAAAATATTATTTTTCAAAAACTAGTAGTTTATTATAGTTGTTAAAGGGTCTCTACATTGCTCTCTATTTAATCTGCATTTCTGGCGTTCTAAAGGCATCTACAAAACTTCTATGTGATTAGCCAAAGGCATCTAGAAAACTTCTATGTGATTACTACCGAAAGTATTGTCGACAAAACTTCTATATGGTTACTACTGAAAGTATTTTCTTAATTGTTCAATATGGATCATAGAACCCTGAATTCGGAAATTATCATATTCTCATAGGCTTAAATTTGATGGGTATTTGTCAGTATTTCACTTTTTTAACCAAGTCATTTTTAAATTTACACATCACTAATGACACTCAATGAACTTTTTTAAAGGTCGATTTGATAGATATATTAAAAATTTATACACACATTTATGACATGAGTTCTAGATAAACAACAGTTCTAACTTGCAGTGTAGTCGAATAAATCTTTAAGATAATAAAGAATTTTAATATAAAATTTTGATGTTTCTATAATAGAATGGAGTTATAAATTTTTCTATAAAATAATAAGTAATTTTTTCCATAGATAATTTGATTTTACCTTAGTTAATTATGCATTAAAACTTTATGGAAAACTATAAATCATGTATGACTATTCTATTAAATTGTAATCCATTTCGATATATCAATCTAGTCAAGCACAACACACCAACGTGATTATAAATATGTAAGCTTATAAAAGCTTTTAATATGTAAGCTTATGCAAGCTTTTAATCCCTTCAGTCAGTTTAGATTTTCTTTAATACAATAAGATTTATCTATTTTAATTGGAATTGATATTAATGAATTGTATATATTGTTTGTAGGTTGCTGATGCTATGGAGTTACCTAATTGTTCAATGGGGATGATTGTAACCAGAGGGAAAAATCATACACCTTTAAGAACTTCCATATTTGTAATTAAGTTGAGTAAATATATTCTCGTTAATTTTACAAATTAACAAATTTCTTAATGCCATACATACCAAGGAATACCTTGCCATAAATATAAATGTTACCTCACAAAAATGTTGTTTTAACAAATTTTAATTACTTGTGCCTTAACTCATATGTATATGTGTGTTGGCTTTATGAAATAATTAAATATATAAATTGATAATGTTGAGTCTTCTTTTTTATTCAACAGCTATTAGTTTACTCTTTTCCACACTTTTATTTTTATTATTGTAATCTTTATATCGTAAATTGAATTAAATTAAAATATAGTAAATATTATGGTAATATAAATTCATGGATTTTTATGTGTAGGTACATGAAATGAATTTCATAAATATCAGTGGTTAGATTTATTAAAAGTAAAGTATATGCGTGGGATGGTGTGTAGTATATATAATTGTATAAAATAAATCTCTGTAAATCTCGATTATGTATTCAAACTAAATTTCTCTTACAATGAGTAATTCATTTATGTTTATGGGTATTGACTTTAATTACGTGAATGTTTGATTTTTTTAAACTATAAATATAAAAATGTTCAAAATGGTATTCACTAATAAGAATTGATAGTGGGAATAGTGTCACTCGGAGGTATAAAATATGAGTATTTACCTTTAAAAAAAGTGATTTTTGAAAAATGAATTTAATAGAAATGTGAATTATATTTTTACAAACTTTTTCTACATAAATTGTAGTTATTTTGTTGTGCTCAATTTTTATTATGTTATTGCATGATATATATGGAAACTACCATTGTATTAATCAATATGGTATAAAATTAAAAAATTAAAAATTTGATTTTTAAAAGTTTATTATAGGTTTTGAGTTTTTTCTACAGATGATGTATGGAGCTCCATTGTATTACAGTTTTAAGCCTAATACAACTATTTATCCATTAAATTTTGACAAGTACCTTTACATATATGGCATGAAAATGTGTATTTATAGTCTAGACTCAATAAATGTTTCTTCTACCAAACTCAACATAATATAGAAGAATCTGGCAAATACTTATTTAAAGTTGCATCGACCACAAGCTTGAAACTAGTACTAGTATATAGGGTCACAAATAAGGAAATCACAAGGTGAATAACCTTCATATTTCTTCTTCCACCATAACTAAACACATTTAAGCAACAAAACAGTTCATAACTCTTGAAAACTTGATAGGAAACAATGTATATATAGAACGGGTTAGTTAAGACGATAGTGTAGACTTTTGAAAAACAAAACAATTTATTTGAGAGAAATTATGGCATATCAACACATATCCCTGATGTGGCGACACATCCATTAAATGATGACATATACCTTTATTACATATATGGTGTGGAAATGTGTATCAAACAGTTCATACTCAATAAATGTCTCCTTTGCCAAACTCAATGTGATACAAAAGAAACTGACAAATACTTATTCAATGTTCCATCACCCACAAATCTTGAAACTAGCACTAGTATATAGGGTTGTAAATAAGGAAATCATGGGGTGAATAACTTCCTATTGTTTATGCCATCATAAATAAACACATTTCAACACAAAATAGCTTGTAACTTTGGAAAACTAGATAGGAAGATATATATATATCTATATAATATATAATATAATATATATAATAAGACTGAAAATACTATCAATGTTCATCGCCCACAAAGCTTGAACCTAGCACTGGTATATAGGGTCATAAATAAGGAAATCACGTGGTGAAGAACCTTCTATTGCTTTTGTCACCATAAATGAACACATTTCAACAATAGAATAGCTTGTAACTTTCGGCAAACTTGATAGGAAACTCCTCTTCTCTCCTCTCTCCTCTCTCTTCCTCTCTATATATATATATATAAATAATATATATAATTATAGAATGGATTCAATGAGACAATAATGTAGACATTTGAGAAACAAACGATTTATTTGAGATAAATCCTAGCATATGAATGCAGAGACTTGATATTGATCCGAATGGAAAGTGGAATCCACCCATGGTATTGTAAGTGACATCTATCCATGGTATTCTTTCACCGATGGTATTTATCCATCCATGCTATTCATCCACACATGGAATTTACCCTTGGTATTTTAAGTGACATCTACCCATGGTAGTTATCCACCCATGGTATTTATCCACCCATGGTATTGTAAATGGCATCTACCCATGGTATTCATTCACCCATGGTATTTACCCACACATGGAATTTAAATGTGGAATTGTAACTAAAAAAAGGCTATAAGTAACAAGTCACATTTTGTAAAAGGACATATGGTCCACCATATAGTAGCCTTTACATATATTCTCTATTTTAATAAAAAAAAATCTTGGTGGTTTTGTTCACTGCGTGTTCACACTTTTTTTTGGCGTTTGAGTTTTTTAGATCTTGGAGGCCTCCCTCCAAAGATTTAGATCAATGGTATCAAGGTGGTCTTCTCTTTCTTTGTTTTTCTTTGCATGTCCCCAACGAGATCAGGGTATAAGGAGTTAGGGCTCAAACTAGATGAACATTTGCAAGACCAGCCTCGCAAATCCCGATGGCCTCCCATGGCATGTTAACACTCTGTAACTTTCCAAGGTTTCATAAGAAAATCGCAAAGGTAACCACAAACCACTTTGTAAGTTGGGATCTAGCCCTACTAACTTCAGAGCGGTTTCTCTTTGTGAGATTTAACTTTGTTGTATTGGATATTAGGCTAGTTATGAAAGTTTGGAGTTTGGTTTAAGAATTGGTTTGGTTGGAACAACAAGGGAAGGCCATTGGGCAATGGAGTCTGCAAACTTAACAAGGATCTATCTTAGATTTTCAAAGGAGTTTCACAGGGAAAGGTAGCTAAAATAACTAGATATTTTAGAGTTATAGGTTCAATTGAAGCTAAAGAGTAGTTAAGAATCTTTTAGCATGATATCAAAAGAAAACATTTAAGTTATCCAGAACCAAAATTAGAGCATATCTTTCAACAAATTCTGGTCTACAACTTTCTGTAAAAAAATTTAGGTTTAAGAACACATAAGTATGGAAACAAAGAAATAAACACATATACAATGAGAGAAGCACTTCACTATTAGCCTCACTCTCAAATTAAAAACAATTCTAAGTCCAAATAATTAAATTAATTAAAATCATGAAAGTTAGGATTTAATCCTACCTTCTAGATTAAGTTTGTTCCTCATGGTTGGGAGTTAGTTTAGTTATAGTTGGTTGAGGGATTCTCTCCAACTAGTTAGGCTCCTAGATTAGTGTGTTGTTGCGATATTTTCTCAACCAAGTTTGTTCAAGATAGATGCACTATCTCTAGACAACTTCCTCATGTATTTATATGTGTCATAAACATTATTTTAATAATAAAATTCATGAGAATGAGAGACTACAAGAAAATCTCTCATGCCTTTTCCGCCATGTCTAGTCTTTCTATATTTATGTTGTTTATTTTATGAGTGTTTTATTATTAGTGTGTTAAATTTCTACATGTGGTATGAGAATGTTTGGTGAAATCTGGGTGAGTTTGAGGAGAGGGAGGTGGAATGTGAAGATTTGAGAATAGTGGGTTTGAATTGTATTTTTAATTGCTGATGGGAGAAGCGTTAGTGAACTTAGTGGACTTGTGAATTTATAAGGAGGAGCATGTGTAGAAAAACATTATCCACTGGCCATGGTGTGACTAGATTGGTGGATCTATGTGTGACCATGTGGTTGCGTTGGACATCTAGCCTGATCACTAGGTGTGGCTGTTGTGGTTAGTGTGGAGCAGTGCACATACATCTGCTATGTACTGCTTTCAAGGATGAAGAGTTTGAGTCACGAACAGATCGACTCACTGAGATTAGTGAGGTCTGTGTATTCTCTCTAATGTGGTGTGCGACCTGCGAGATGACCATTTATTTCCTAGTTTGTCCATCATTAAATTCAAATTGGTAGAGGGCCGTTATGAGTTGTTTCAAGAATTGTCATTGCAACGATTATTGTGTGAAGAACCTCTCGGTCGAACCTATGTCTCAGTCAACCATTTGTGTTGTTATCCCTGAAGCTAATGAGATCAAGCCAATTGGAACATGAAGCATTTGTTGCATATTGAAGAATGTGTTAAATTTAATAAAATATGAAAGTTGTTCGATCCCGGACCTAACATGCGACTGGAGCTAGCATTGTGTTGCTTGGATTTTCACTTGCTTTTTGTTTTTCGGCCTTACATTTGCAATTTTTTTGAAGTGGAGTCTATGTTTCTCTGAACGCAATTCCAGTGGAGTCAGTTGAAAGTTTTTCCACCAGGAGTTATGGTTGAACGATTTCTTGGAAATAGCAGTACATTGGAGAAATCGCTGCCATATCTGCCACTGGAAGTGTCAACAAGGGTCTTAATATCACTATCAATGATTTCATCTCTGGTAGGATTGCTCTGTGGGGGCTCCATGACAATGATCCAGTGCTCGTAATCGCAACCATCTAGCAGAATAGTCTCCTTCGGGGGATGATTGCTCTAGTTGGGCAAAGGATCCGTCATCGACGAAGTGGTAGAATTAGCCACAAAACACCTCATATTGTTCAAGACTAGGGCCTTAGGTCGGGAGATGGAACCAACTCCTAGAAACCTCCCACCGCAAAACCCCATGGTCGAGACTTGTCATTGAAGGCACTCTGAAATGTGGCCCTTGTTGTAAAGAGTGTAGCTCCTGTGTTAGAAGAGATGCCCAACGTTGGCCTCAACAGAAGAGCCCTTCCCAATATCATCTTGGTTCTCGATTATTTTAGAGGGACAAAATGACTAGCAAAATGGACGCTCAAAATTCAGATTAGGAGGAGCCTAGGGCCATTGTATGTAGGTTGAAGCTTCCATCAATAGGATAAGCTATGATGAAATGGTCCAGAATCTGCTCTTTTTCATCTGCAACTTCCATCTTTCTCAGAGAGTATACTTATTCTCAAGATGCCTTGATAGGATCTAGAAATGCTAAAATCCTTGTTGAGATGCAAAGGATTGGAGTTGTAAATGAGCCATGTCTGTTCATTGTTGAAGATGATCTTATGCTTGGTGTTATGTTCGTGGGAAGAAACATTGAGCATTGCATGTATTGTGGAGAATTGACGATCACCGCCATTGACAATGTAGAATTAGCCAATGATTAAAGCCAATTTGGGCCACATAGTAGGCTTTGGAAGAGTCAGGTATTGTGTGCAGGGTTTGAGTTTGGAACTTTTTTTCAATGGAGTCAAGAAACGCCATATGCAGAGCTCTCGTGTGCCATCTATAACAAAAAAACAAAGAACTTTTTTCACCAGCAACTGAATCTGATGCCAAAATATCTACCAAGATAGTGCATCATTCTGGTTGTTGTGCAAACTCCATAGATAAGACACATAGTTTGAAACCACCTCGGTCCTTTGGAAGCTTAGAGGAATGATATCCCTTTTTTCTTCAAAAACCGACAACATTATTTGATGAGTTTATCAACTGACAGACCGAGGGACGGAGTATTGTCATGGCCTTCGCATTGTGTATTCACACTTTTTCACATTGCTTTTCTAAAATTTTTTGAGATAGATATTTGTAATGATTTTGACCATCTTCGTCTATAATTCATGTGAGTGATCGAATCTCAAGTGCAACACATGGTGGCTCTCACCGCCACATCAAAAATCAACGGAATCGACTTGCTTTGGAGGCCCAATGAGAAAATTGATGATGTCAGAAGAGATGAACCCAGGATTTGTGTAAAAATTGCCAATGTGACTAAAAGTATGGGGATTGTTAAAAGTATGCAGAGCGAGTTATTTTAAAGGGTGAAAGGTTGTAGATTTATTTTCAAAGGATGATGTGTGTTTTAAAATGTAGATTCATTCACATTTTAAAGTGAACATAAAATTCACTTTTTTCATTTTTTAAGAAATTTCATAAAATTCTTTTAAATGGGAGTTTAAAAGAAATTATAAAAAATTATTAAAGTTTTGGAGTGATAAGGTGTGTTTTTATATTGGGAATGATAATTTGAATTTTGGGATTTTTTATTTTGGAGATATAAAGAGTGCTTTAAATTTTTGAAATCAATTTAGTGATTTCATAAAATTGATTTTGAAGTAAAGTGATTTTTTTGTAATGGAGTAATAAGTGATTTTGTGGAGTCATAAGGTGCATATTTTGTAGATTTGGAGCGATAAGTGAATTTGTTTGGGTGAAAGACATTATTGTAATCCAAAGTAATCTTTTACTTTGAGAGTGATTGAGTCACTACAGGCAGTTTTTTGAAGACAATTTGCAAGTGCGACATTCTCTTTGAGAAGCTTCCAAGATAAAGTTGTGACATCGAATAAGGAAGTACTCTAGTAATTAATAAAATCATAATTTTTGTGGTGCTTCTGTCCTAGATCCACCTGAAATTGAATAAGGGGATATTAGGTACACTATGTGTAATGAATGACTATGCATGACTTGTGTTTAGATTATTGAAACACTCTCTTTGTATTATGCTTAAGCAATTACATGCAGATAAGCAAGCTTAAGTATAAGAACACTTAATCAAGATCTTGAAATCAGCTTAAGTACACAAGCACAAAGCGTCACATGATCAACTTGATAATTTGATCTTCCAAGCAAGCACATTTCACATCATGTAATCAAAGCAATCAAGTTAAGGGCACTACAAAATCAAGCATTTCAAGCCAAGACAACATTATCATCATCAACACTTTTTGTATCACTTGCAGATAAACATTTTTTAATTGAATTGTACGGGTGCATCCTCTATTGAAACCAACACCCAAGCTTTGAATTGATAGGGAATCAAGTAAACCTAGTGAATCCAATGTTTTTTAACTGAGTCATTCAAATCATTGTAAGAATTTCTCTTGGGTGCATTTTCGATAGTGTTCGGCACCCTTCCTTGTTTAAAATCAGCACATTCAATGAGTACATTCAATAAAGCACAAAGTGTCAGTAATCAATCAAGAAAGTTCAAGCAAGCCATCTATCAAGAAATCATCATCAAACAAGTGTATTCTATTCTTCAAGTGAGCATAAAATCGAGCCAGCAGTTAACACAAGTACAAAAAAAGCAAGCATGCGTGTCAAAATCAAGTGCGAAAGTTCAAAACATGACATTACAACAAACAAGCTAGTGTGAAGTTGATTAAAGAATTCACAAAGTGCCAGTGAATCATTCAAGCAAAGTGATTGTCATCAAGCGAGCATGACATCGAGAGTTCAAACAACCAAGTCATAAAATTCTAGCAAGTGTTTAAAGAATCAGCAATCAACAATAGTACAAGTGAGCGTCAATTCAAAGTGAGCAAGATAACATGGCGACACACATTCAACTGTCCTAAATTCTTAACAATTTGATTTTATCATTAGCTGGCGACATGGTGAACATCAGCAAAATAACTCTTGTTGATATTCAAGTGCATATTCAACATGCACATGAAATGATTGAGTTCCTTCAACTCGAGTCACAACTACAAAGAACTGAGTTGCTAGAGAAGAGTGATGCTTCCAAGTCTATGAACAATACAAATATAGTTGATGATTCCAAGTCACTGATCTAACCAAATTCAAGTGTCGAAGTGGTCCCTCATCCAGTTCAACTTTCTTCCAAACCAATCATCAAGCCATGGGAAGAACTCCAATGTAACAAAAATCGAAAAGGATTAGGATATGACAAAGATGAAAACAACTTGCATATCCCAAATTATTCTAAGCCGATCCAGTTCATCAGTGCAGGATTTCCTTATCCAATAACATCAACAAGCCATGAGAAAGTTGCAGAAAAATAGACATGTGCACAAATTGACGTTGTAGTCAAAACAAAACGCCTTCATTGTCAAAGAACCGGTCATTTGGAAGATCAGTGTTTTGATCTCCATCCTTGTCACCATTGTGGTGATTCAAATCATTCATCAACACAATGCAGAAAACAACAAAAATCAAGTAGATTGAAGATCGATTATTCATGGATTGATCCCTGGAATGGTCATCCACGGTCAGAAGATTGTATAAGTTTTAGAATCAAATTCACTCACACATATTGCAACCAACAGTAAAAATGAAGATGGTACTCTCCTGCAGTTGATTGGGGGAGTACACCAGTGAAACACTCCTACACCTGAAGGGGAGGAGTTAAGAAATAAATTGAAGAAGATTGTCTCTCATTTCAGCTGAAAAAGGGGGGGAAATGTCATTGAAATTGATAATGATTGTCAGGCTGAAAGTCTCGACAACATCAGCGAAGCAGCTAGTGGGCATTTTCAATGGTTTCCAGACTAAAAGTCTCGACAACATTAGCAAAGCAGCCAGTGAGAATTTTCATCAACAAGTGAGCATCAACAAAATTTGCCAGTGGGTGATCGAAAACAAAGTCAGCCGTGAGAAGTTTTCAAACACAAAAAAGAAATAGTGAGTTGTTTTTCAACGTCATTAGCCAGTGGGCGTTCTCAATATTTTGTCAGTGGACACAGGATGTTGATTGCAAGGAAAGGACAAATGGATCCTTTTGCAAGTTGGCACAGGATGGATTTCTCAAGTGACATTCAGAGATGAATCAGACATGCAACTGATTCATGTTCTCTTCAGATTTTAGTTTTTTTAGCATCCAACATTGGTGGTTTTTTCAAGCAAATGTTTTTTGAGGATCAACAGTTTCAGCATGAGAACTTGGAAAATGGTTCCTGGTTCTTAATTTGGACTTATCATTGGGGGGGGGGGGGGAATTTTAGGGGGGGGGGGAATGTTAGCCTCACTCTCACATTAAAAACAATTCTAAGTCTGAATAATTAAATTAATTAAAATCATGAAAGTTAGGATTTAATCCTACCATTCTAGATTGAGTTTGTTCCTCATGGTTAGGAGTCAGTTTAGGCTTAGTTGGTTGAGATATTCTCTCCAACTAGTTAGGCTCCTAGATTAGTGTGTTGTTGAGATATTTTCTCAACCAAGTTTGTTCAAGATAGATGCACTATCTTGAGACAACTTCCTCATGTATTTATATGTATCATAAACTGTATTTTAATAATAGAATTCATGAGAAAGAGAGACTACAGGAAAGTCTCTCATGCCTTTTCCGCCATGTCTACTTTTTCTATATTTTTGTTGTTTATTTTATGAGTGTTTTATGATTAGTGTGTTCAATTTCTACATTTACCAAATAGTCCAAGACATGAATCACGTGAAGAATGTCCTTTTTATTATTGATCAGTCCATTGAGGCTTGAAAAATATGCAATAGCTTTCTTCTATACAAAAATGAACCTATCTTACTTCAAATCATGAAGTATTTATACCAATTTATTACAAAATTCCTTGATTTAAAATATCAAGATTTATTACAAATACTTATACAAATATATTGAAACAAAATTCAATATTTTATTACAAAAATTATAAAAATAGATTAAACTGTTTAAAAAATATCAGTCGGCTAATTGTTGATGTTATGTCTAGGCATTCTGGTAGTGACTAGGCCTTTAAATGAGAAATGTTGTTTGTCTTGTTGGCATATGTGTTGTGTTGCCCCACTTTTTACTGCATTCTATTTTGATGGTTGTAGCTATTGAATTTACAATGATGTCCTCTGATATTTTACTACTTGTTGATTAAAATGTGTTGAATGTGTCCTTTTTATCCTCATTGTCTTCTTCTCCTTTTCTTCTTCTACTATTATTTTAGTTTAATAATTCCCCTTTTACATTAATTTACATTCCATTTATAGAAGATTTACAAATTTAGGAATTATCATTAACGAGGAATAATATATCCACAGCAAAGGGGGCAATTCTTTTGGATCATGCATATCTATTGCGTTGAGAAAATCACGGGCCGATTTCACTTATAATCATCAATCAATGCATAGGAAAGGGCGACGTGGCATCCGGGGATTGGAGGAAATGAACACACTATTGGGACAGTGGAGGCAAGAGGTGACATGAAGGTGAGTGATAATGTGGAGGCACATGGTTGGAGGAAAAAATATTAGTGGAGGAGGATGTGTGGCAAATTAGTAGTGGAGGAGGAGGAGCAGGGACGTGGTAGGTGAATGTTGGCATCAGAGTAGGTGGTCAACAGGGACATGGGTAGGTAGTTTTCGGGGGGAGGTAGGAGTGGTTAACAGTATGTGAGGGGGTGGGTTTGTGAAATAATATGGGAGGGCCACGTATTACCAGGGCTTGATGGGAAAACCACTTTTTCAGACCCCCCCCGGTCGATAAAGGTAGGATGGCAGGGGGGGCTGAAAATCATTATCGGTCATTGATCTAGCAGAGTGATGATCTAGGCCATTAAGAGATGAAGGGTCTTTAAATACACACAACCCTTTTTAAAAATCACAATCGCATTGTGGAGGGGGACCATCGGAGGGTTTTACCTGTGGAAGTTGCAATTACGATTGCAATCGTCAAGGGAAACAACGGTTAGTGGGGCGTTGACTGTGGGATGGTACGATATGCGATTGGAAATCTCATTTGGGATGGGGAGTTAACACAGACCCAAACTTGAAAAACTTTTCAAATCAAGCCTACAAAATATCGCATTCGCTGGCTTTGATCGCATCACAAATGGAGAGGGGCCCTAGAGTTGACTTGCCGTGTGAAACATGCGATTGCGATCATGCGATCGCACTTGGTGAAGGGAATATTTCTAGGGGCGCGACGGTATTGAAACTTGCGACATGGTGACAAGTGGCATGCGAACCTAGTTTATGCTTCAGAGGTGGTGGGTTATATATAATGCAATATATATATAATAAAAAGAATGGGGCATGCTTTATGAAAAACAAATAAAAGGGAATGGGAAGGCTGCTAGAGTTTATAATTCTTTAATATATAAAGGGATAATTAATAACAACCATAGTTTGGGAATTATTATTAACAAAGGGAAAATGGATTAAGGCAAGAGTTTATGGAAAAAACGTAAAATGGGCATGATGGGTTAATGGAAATCTGAAAATGGGGCGATGGTTATGTCGTTCCCGTCTATAGTTAAAAGTCATATTGCACATTCATAATCAGGGAAAAGGTTTTTCATAAATGATAAATGTAAATATAATTTAAACTATAGCAAAAATAGTTCCAGGGCCTTTATCCGCTTTTGAAGTTCAAGCTCATGTTGGCCTCTCTTTCAATCCAGGAGTCATATTTGAGCGCAGGATATATTGTTGGAAAGATGCTTCTAAGTACTTTATGATGAAAACAACTGCAGCCTGATCTGATTCAAACATTGTCATGCAAAAAATATCCTCAATTCCTAATACTTGGTGTCTCTTTGGAAATAATTTGCGAGATGAAATATTATTTACAACATCTCAAACATAATAATGATCAGCTATAATCAAACGATCCTATAAAATTTTATAGGACGCTAACAATGGCTCCTATCGAGGATGGCACTGTCCTTATGAGGTTTCAAGAACAGTAGACTAGTATCCTGATCCATTGGGTTGATCCCAAATCTGCAACTTGTTCTGTCATAAAAACTATGTGAATGAAACTCTTAAACTAAAACCAAAACAATTCTACACACTGAAACCTAAAATATACACTGAACTGAAAACTGTACTACAAACTAAAACTGAAACTGAAAAGAATGCTTGAAAAAGATTCTCATGGAACTAAGCTTATTTTCACACTGCTACCTACCCTATACTATGGAAAATCATGTTGAATCAAATAATACAAAAATGCCAATGTAACGAGTCACGCAGATAACTACTAATTTGAAGATTGCATTCCATTTTTCTAAATAGAAAAAAAAACTCAAAATTCTAATTGGAGCCTTCTTCATAATCCATAACCAACACAAAATTCAGTTTTATTAAAGATTCCAACAGGATTTCCAAAGGATCCTCAAAATCATGAAGAATTCCTCTTTGTTGTACTATGCCTAAAAATAACTTCTCATATACTTCCTCAATTTAAAATGTATCTATCCCTTTTTGAATTTTCTGGCATTGTGTTTTCAAGGGATGTAAGATTATAAATACCGTGTTTATCATTTGTAAGATGTAAAACATCTTGTTGTTATTCAACATATCCTTGAAACTCAATGATACAATTATTTTGTATTGAAAAGATGATTGGAAAATTTTGTTGGAAATCATGTTCATCTTCATGTGACTTTGTTTGAAAAATGGACTGTGAAGGTTCACTATATACATTTTCCACACGTACAACTTCAAAAATGTGAACTCGACAATCTTCTCTTTGAAATAAAATTTCAGAAAGTTGAATTTCGGAAGAAAAGTTTGAAAGACAATCCTCATCCATATCATGATAAGATAAAATTTCCAAGGTTGATGTAAAGTATTAAGTATTAGTTCCTAGGAGACTATATGATCTCTAATCTTATGGTTACTTAATAACTGTAATTTTTGAATAAGGGAGTCTCCAATGTAACATAATATAGGGTCATCATCTATATAAGAAGATTGTAACCCCATTATGCTCATTTCATCTTGGTTTCCTCTTTCATCAGTGATCTTATAATTTTCTTTCAACTCTTCAATGTAGCATAACATAAAGGTAAAGAGTTATTATGACTTTCTTTCAAGACCTGAAATGTGGCATAACATAGGGGTAAAGAGCTACCATCAACATAATTTGCATTTTTTTCTTGATGTTCAATGTCTAAAATATATGCATGCTCATCTGTTTCAATATTTTCATCCTGTTTTTCATCAATTTCATAAGTAGCACACACATGGTGATTGTTTTCCTTAACTGGCTCAAATTTAACATCCTCTAACTCATAACCTTCCACTGGTTGTTGTTCTAGACTACTTTCAAATGATACATAAAACAACAAGTTTCTAACTTCTTGTGATGTGACCCAACATCATCTCCTTCTTCTTCCATATTTGCTTGAAAAGGAGGTATCATTTTTTGTCCACTAACAATAGGTTTATCTTGCAAAATAAATGTGTTCATAAACCGTTCCATGGTTTTCATTAATGTCTCTAACTTAAGGTTTAATAAAGGAGGAAAATCCTTTTTAATTACTTTCCTTCTTTCAGCTTCCATTTTGGATTTTTTAATCAATAGGTTTATTTCCATCAATAACACTTTTTTGCATGTCTTCCAAAGTGGAAGGGTTTATTTATCTGAGATAATAGGAAATCTCAGAATCAAAACCATCTAGATAATGAAGCATAGCTAATCCTGGGGGAGGCTTTATATCAGTAGGTATGGAATCATAAACACTATTGAATCTGGTTGAGAAATCTTGGACTGTCTCAATGGGATACCTTTTTATATTCCAATACTTATCCATAATATAAAAAAGGGTTCCTTTTAACCTCCCATATATTAAGGAAAATACTTTGAAACTATTGGAAATTAGGAAAACTTATAGCTGCCAAACTTTTATACCATTTTCTAGCTTTCCCTGAAAGGCTTTGAGCAACCGACCTCAATTTGACATCTTAATGATCGACCTCCTCCAAGTCAATGAAGTCGAAGATTTTGTCTACATGTTTCCTTGTTGTGACCTTACCTGTACCATCAAATTGAGATAGCCTCTGATCATAGTTCTTCGGTATCTCATGCAAAGGGAATGATAGATTTAATGATGCATACCGGACAATGGTCATAACTGCGGTATGAGATGAATTTGTACTAGCCGGACTATGTCTGTTATTTGGATCTTGTTTGAGACAAGCAATATTAAGATGAGATGCATTTGCAGCTTCAAGGGAAGGATGTACATTCGCCGAAAGGGGCTCATGTGCAGATTCATCATCTTGATTTTGATTTAATAGACCAAAGAAAATCCTTAAGATACTTTTAGTAAAAGACATAAGGCGATTGACAAAACATAATAATATATCCTGAAGTAAATTCAGGTGTAAATACCTGATTTTCGCATGTTGTATTCCTATCCTTTTGATGACAAGGCTTGTCCTTCTTTGAATCTAATTTGAAGTTTCTTGGAACTTGGTCTATGAAGCCATCGAATCTGGATTCTTTAACAGTGGAGTCACCCCAAGAACTTTGAAGTTCTGGATACTTTGAACGTGGAGTCACCAGGTGAATGATACAACCTTCTTGTGTTTAATCACTATCCACCATCAGTAATCAGATATATAACTTGATATGCTTTTCTGAGAAACTTTAAATGTTGAGGTCCCCAGTATGGTCACCAAAATGTTAACACTCTGTAATTTTTCAAGGTTGTAGAATAAAATCACAAAGGTAACCAAAAACCACTTTGGAAGTTGGGATCTAGCCCTACCAACTTCAGAGAGGGCTCTCTCTGTGAGATTTAACTTTTTTATATTGGATATTAGGCTAGTTATGAAAGTTCAGAGTTTGGTTTATGAATTGGTTTGGTTGAACAACAAGGGAAGGCCATTGGGCAATGGAGTTTGCAAACTTAATAGGGATCTGTCTCATATTTTCAAAGGAGTTTCATAAGGAAAGGTAGTTGAACTAACTGGATCTTTTAGAGTTAAATAAAATGTAAAAGAAGAAAATATATAGATTCAATTGAATCTAAATAGCAATTAAGAAATATTTAGCATGATATCAGAAGAAAACATTTAAATTATCCATATCCAGAATCATAGTGTATCTTTGAACAAATTATGTTCATCAACTTTCTGTAAAATAATTTAGATTTAAGAACACATAAGTATGGAAGCAAAGAAATAAACACATAGACAGTGAGAGAAGCACTTCACCAAATAGTCCAACACATGAATCCTATGAAGAATTTCCTTTTTATTATTAATCAGCCCATTGAGGCTTGAAAAATGTACAATAGCTTTCTTCTATACAAACACCAACCTGTCTTACTTCAAATGATGAAGTATTTATACCAATTTATTACAAAATATATTGGTTTAAAATATCAAGATTAGTTACAAATACCTACATAAATATCTTGACACAGAATTCAACATTTTATTACAAAAAGTATAAAAAAATATTAAACTGTTTAAAAAATATCAGTCCGCTGAGTGTTGATATTGTTTCTGGACATTCTGGTAGTAATTAGGCCTTTAAATGAACAATGTTGTTTGTCCTGTTGGGATATGTGTTGTGTTTCCCCACTTTTTATTGCATTCTATTTTGATGACTATAGCTATTAAATGAATAATGATGTCCTCTATCCTTTTGCTACTTGTTGATTAAAATGTGTTGAATGTGTCCTCGTTGGCATCCTTGTCTTCTTCTCCTTTGCTGCTTCTGCTGTTATTTTAGTTTAATAATTTCCCCTTTTACATTAATTTCATTCCATTTATAGAAGATTGGCAAATTTAGGAATTATCATTAATGTGGAATAATATATTTGTAGCAAAGGGTCTGATTCTTTTGGATCGTGCATATCTATTGCGTTGAGAAAACCATGGGTTGATTTCACTTATAATCATAAATCAATGCACAGGAAATGGCCACGTGGCATTCGAGAAATGGAGGAAATGAACACACTATTGGGGCAATGGAGGTGAGAGGTGACATGAAGGTGAGTGATAATGTGGAGGCACATGGTTGGTGGAAAAAATATTAGGGGAGGAGGATGCGTGGAAAAAATATTAGGGGAGCAGGGATGTGGTGAGTGAACGTTGGCACAGGTGTAGGTGGTAAACAGGGACACGGGTTGGTGGTTTTCAGAGGGGGGTAGGAGCGATTAACGATATGCAAGGGCGGATGCAAAATAATATAGGAGGGACACGTATCAATGGGGCCCGGTGGGAAAACCACTTTTTCGGACCCCCCCTACTGGTAAAGGTAGGATGGAAAGGGGGGATGAAAAGAATTATCGATCGTTGATCTGGTGGAGTGATGATCTAGGCCATTGAAAGATGAAGGGTCTTTAAATAGACGTGACCCTTTTTAAAAATCACAATTGCATTGCAGAGGGGGACCATTGGAGGGTTTGTGTTGTGGAAGCTGCGATTGCAATCATAATTGGCAAGGGCAGCACTAGTTAGTGGGGCACAGATTGGGGGATGGTGTGATATGAGATTGCATAATCGAATTTGGGATGGGGTGTTAACACAGACCTAGACCTGAATTTTTTTTCAAATCCAACCTACAAAATATCACATTCACTGGATTTGATCGCATTGCAAATGAAAAATGTGATTGGAATTGCGTGATCGCAATTGGAAAAGGGAAAAGTTTTGGGGGTGCGATGATATTTAAACTTGCAACATGACAACACATGGCCTGCGCGCCCAGTTTATGCTTCAGAGGTGGTGGGTTATATATAATTCAATACATATGATAAGAAGAATGGGGCATGGTTTATGAAAAACAAATAAAGGAGAATGGAATTACTGCTAGAGTTTATAATTATTTAATATACAAAGGGATAATGAATAGCGGCCATAATTTGGGAATTATTGTTAACAAGGGGAAAATTGATTAAGGCTAGAGTTTATGGAAACATGCATAAAATGGGCATGTTGGGTTAATGGAAATCTGGAAATGGGGCAATGGTTATGTGGGTCCTGGGGAGAGTTAAAAATCATATTGCATATCCATAATGGGGGAAAAGGATTTTTACAAAGGATAGATGCAAATATAATTTAAACTGTAGTAGAAATAGTTCTCGGGCCTTTATTTTCTTTTGAAGTTCAAGCTTCATTCTGGCCTATCCTTCAATTGAGGAGTTAGGTTTGAGAGCAAGGTATACCATTGTAAAGATGCTTCTGAGTATTTTTTGATGAAAACACCCTCAGTGTCATCTAATCCAAATATTGTCATGCAAAAAATCTCCTAAAATCCTAATACTTGGTGTCTCTTTGGAAATAATTTGCAGGATGAAATATTATTTACAACATCTCAAACATAATAATGATCAACGATAATCAAAATATCCTATAAAAATTTATAGGACCCTAACATGGCAGAAGAAAAGAAAGACGAGGCAGCAAGAGATCCTTTCAAAATATTTCTCGAAGAAGCCCTTGAGCGAAGCTGGCGGTAGCCAACAATATTGTTAGAGGGTTAGTGACTCATAGATGGTGGAGAGTAGTGAAATATGTAAAATATTTTATTTTTTCAATAGTAATAGAATGAGAATTTGCATAATAACAATGCGTGGGTTTTGTCCCTTCGGGGTTTCCACCATAAATAATTGTTTTCTTATGTGTGTGATTTCTTTTATGGTTATGTATTATGTTATGATTCTCTGATACCTCTTTATTTATTTTAGATTGTGAATGTTTAAATGATTAATCAATTGGAAAAAATTTTATAAGTGTCATCCCTACTGATTCACCCCTCCTCTCATTTTTTTTTCTCGGTAAAAAGTCTAAATATCTATTATATGTACAAGTGTGAAATTACATGCATAGTAGCTGGACTTAACAGCAATTCCATGGCCATCTGAGATGCCATGGGTGAAACAGACCGACCCACAATCTCCCACGCAGGGGAGGCATTCATCAAGAAATCCTCTGAGAGGCCGACAGAGGTACTAAACTGGTCCCAAAATGACAAAATGACTGGACTGAGGCCCAAAACTAATCCTGCCCACGCAGGGGCTGTCTTCGCTGGCCTATTTGAATTCGCTAATATTCGACGCACAGACATTTACCATGACACTACAGACTAGACATTTATCAAAAATTACATGAAACCCGAACGAGATTTGACCCGAACCATGAAAAACAACATTAAATAGATGACTGGACCTGAATTGGGAAAGGTTGGCCGTGTCTGGAGCTTGCAGCGGAGGGTTATACTTCCCTAGGGGGCTTCTCCTCCTCAATTGTGCACCACACTTGCCCCTCAGGAATACCCTCCCACATGGCTGCCCACTTGGCAGCGTATGGAACCCTCACTGACTGGGAGGTGGAGGGGTCGTCCATGTCCACCTTCCCTGAGGTCGTGGCCTCGTTTGATGGAGGTGGCAAGGGATGTTCATGACCAGGGTTGTCCGGGAGAGGAGCTTCCCCTCCTGGAGGTGTCCCTTCGCCCTCCGCTTCAGGGATTTGCGTGAAGAGCATTGAGACGTGCGCCCTAACTCCATGAGTGTCTCCCGCCTTCCCCAGGGTGAAGACCACTGAACCAAATGCCGGGAGGGCTGGCCCCTCCATGTTCACCCCGCTAACTTCCACATATTGCTCCGCAAGAAGAGGCGCGACCTCGGCTCGACGATGACAGAAACTACAGCAACAATGGTGGTGCTCCCTGTCTGCACCTCCTCGTCCCCGACCCCTGCCCGAGCCCCGACCTGACCCCCTCTGACAGGGCTGCCGGTTGCGAAGCCTGGCCATGGATGGTTCGTCCACCCCCTGCAAATTGTTTTGGTGTTCCTCTGTAACCTTCCCCAAATCTTCCCCAATCTCCTCCTTCTCCTTTGAATTGGCCACCCTTGACTCAGGCAGCGTTCTTCCGCCTGCAGAGTTCGTCTGTGCCTCAGACCGCTCCCTTCCTCCCTCAGAGTTCGCCTCCCGAACTTCTGAGATTGACCCTCTGCGAACTGTGGCACTAACGAGGTGCTGAGAGTTGACCTTGAGGGCAGCCTGTGATGGCGTGCTCCTTGACCAGTGACAGGCTTTCCCCCACAGCGGAGCTCTCGGCCTCCAAACTCCAGCCTGCCAGTTAAATTCAGGAAACAATTGCCTGATGCAGTCCCCGGCCAGATAAATAATACCACTCCAGTGTTCTGAACGCCCTCCAAGCTCCGCCATCCTATCAACCATGCCGGCAATGAATGCCCTGAGCTACCACCCCGCCTAATTAACTCTTTGACGGAAGATGAGCTAGGGGAGTTAAACCGCATGGTTCGTCGCATGGTGCGTCACATGGGAGCCATGTGGCTCGTCCTCCCGAGTTCTGCTATCACTCGCATCCGGGGATTCACCCCTCCTCTCATTAGTGATCTACATTTTAAACATTATTTCCTTATAGGTTTACTCAAATTTCAAGTGTGGGTACTCATTTGATGCATAATTAGATTTGACATATAATAAATACATGTTCTACATACTTTTAATAGAACAATAGTGAGATATATTGTAAACATATGAAAAAGACATTTTTCTTGAAAGATCACTCCCCCTTACAGTTCTTTGGATTTGTATCAACTACCAATCATCATTCTTTTAGCCATTTATTATCTTTTCTCTTCATTTACACGTTGCTCCCAATTCCATAAGATGTGCTCTATACACACTTCTATATCCATTATTCATTTCATTGTTTCCTATCTTCAAATAACCTCTAACGTTTTGTGCAACCACTTTTACTCAATTATCCCATCTCACTTTGAAGCTTGCTTTGATCTACCTAGAGATTTGGTTTGCTTCATGAAACCTTCCTCCTCCATCTATTCAATTTTTCTAGCTCTATCTTAGGTCACCCCAATGTGAAAGGACATATGTTTCCATGACTAGTGGGTTGAAGGACATGCATACTTCTCCATTGTGAACATATTCACCCATGTTTTAATCTCCTTTATCGGCCTTCCATAAGCTCCCTTCTTGAATTTCTCTTCTACTCTTGATAAATACCATTTCAATTCCACTGCAAACTCAATAGTATCTCGTTTCATTGTGGTGTTAACCCAAAACTCAATTGTCCTCATAACTTCATGATGAAATCTCTTCAACACAACATGACTCTAGATGTTTCATTGGATCACTCTTCACCTCTTTTAAGTAGGTCATGGTTTTTCTCTTAAGATTCAACTTTTCAACCAATACTAATGGGAACTTTGGTGTGAATATTTCCAAAAAGACGAAATTGGTTGAATGACCAAGCTTCTGCATAGTCATGGGTTAAATTTTTCATCCTACTATTAGAAAACCATACATTTTATGATGGGGTCTTAGAAATGAAAACCATTTTTTTCTCAATTTAGACCAGGGTCCACATTGATTTCCAATAGAATGGGTCCACTATGGTCTAAGTGTTGACATCTCCTATCCTTGTGGAGGGAAAGGTCTCACCTAAAGTGATATTTTGAAACTTAATATTATATAGGGATCATGTACCATGATTGTTGTGACTACTAAATAATACATACTATATACTTTCAATTTAACTATTATGTTAATGTTAAACCATCATATTGAAATTAGAATCTATTTAGTTAGTGATTAAAGCACTAGCACAACTAGAAATACCATATTACTTAAGAGAATGACATAGTTTTCAAACATATTTTTTGGCATTAAATAGTGTAGATAATGAAAAAAATAAAAGACGTCATCGCCATATAAGAAAAACAACAAAAAATTTAAAGGTGGGGTATGAGGGTATGCTCATTGCATTAATATCCAATAAAAACAATGCATCATCCATAACCAATTTCCAATCTTAATACCACATTAGAATAGAATAAATCCAAGAAGATATGACAAAGAAAAACTCAAAATATTTGCAATGCTTACAACCATGACCAACAATAGTAATAATTATTAACAATGACCAATCTATCCCAACAAATAGACACCCCTAGGCCCATTCCCTTGCATTTGTATTATTTCACTTGAATGCATGAACATACATTCAAAAAGATAGTGTCAATATTCCTCTTCTAGTCTCTACTTCGTGAACCAACTATTATCTTCTTCCATAGTTACCATGTGTCCCCTTCATTTTACCATTCCAACTTTTAATCATCTAGAATATTTCCTACTATATTGGTTTTGATGGGGAAACTCACATCTATTCTTTTTATTGAGTATGTTCCACCTTTTTCCTTCCTATTCTTTCAACACATCCATCATAAAAAATCAAAATAAGGGTCCCAACAGTTTATATTAATTTGTAATAGAGTATCTCTATGTTTTGGTAGTAATTGTAATTTAGGAAGTATAAGTATATACGGGAAATAGTTTACATTGTTCATTTTCAACCTTAAATATGCAATTGAGCATGTCAGTTGTAATTCATGCACCTAGCTTGCATGTAAGAAAGTTGTAAAGATGTTTCTTTTAAGCTCACTATCCAATTAACACAACAATGATTTTAGTGAGCCATCTAGGCCTAGTTTTAAAATTGTGGCTATAATACCAAATGTAGTGGCCCCCTACTCGAGGATCCTACTTCAATGTGTCATCATAGATTAACTCTCTTTGAGTAATGAAATAATCACACATGTTATAGGTTTCTACATGTAACCATCTCTATTTCATAACTGAGGTTCACTTCTTAATATAACAACTATTGTAAATTGTATTTTATAATTTATTTAAATGGAATTATTAAAATTTCTTCCATGTATAAGAAAATATTAAATTATGAAGCATAATCAAAGAAAAAATATCAAATATGAAATTTGAATCAATTAGTAATTCTTTTATTGTGCATCTATCCACTTCTTAACTTTTTATTTTTGAACCTTAGCTATTTTCTTGCATTGACAAGATTCATCGTCTAACTATACAAATATAACTATACAAATATATATTGCCCATTAATCCTACAAATTTAACATAAACTATATAATATAACTTTATAATATAACCTTCTTTTTAAAATCTTGTCTTTCCTCAACTTCCTTGCTTAAAACCTCGACCCCTATCCCTTTAATGTCTTCTCTCTATAATATTTTATCTATCATATATTTTAATAGTTTTATCCTTAATCTCAACTCAATACAAGATGGTTAACTACTTCCCTAATACAATGAATTGACTTATGTGTCTTTAAAATCTCAGCCTTCCTTAAGAAAAACTTTGTTATTCGATTATGTATATCAACCTATTTATCTTATAATTCACACACCAATTTTAAAATGAATTATGATTTACCAAAATGTAATATAATTTGGGTGGATATGATGCATTCACCAATACAAAAAAATATCATTTTAGAATGAAATTTGGGTGGATATGATGCATTCACCAATACAAAAAAAATATCATTTTAGAATGAGATATAAGTAAAGCATTAGACTATTTAATTTAATTAATAAGTATATGTTTCTTTTATAGTAACCATGATCTCAATACAAATTAATCATGGTAACAATGTTGAAAATATGTTACATAATCACACACCTATCATTTTAATTTAGATATTTTTATCTAATTTAACCCAATTTATCGATGTGCACGACACCTTTTATCTAGTGAAATATGAAAATAAGTGGAGTCCATGACATTGCCACCATCGCGACAAGCCTCTTAGAATCTATGACATCTATTCGAGGTTCTTACTTCCTTGTTTCAAGGTGGGTGGAAGGAAAAGAACTCGATGGGAATGAACCCCATTCCTTTGGGTAATCTCATCCCTATTCCATGGAAGACTTTTAAAACCCCTAGTATTTACCATATGTAGTTTATTGTTAAGTCACATCCAATATTATTAATATTGGTTAGAAAATTCCTTGTAACTCACATGACATGATTTGAAACATTGTAAATATGTGACATGATTTGAAACATTGTAAATAAATTTATGAGTTTGGGTTTTTGTGATACTAATTTGTATGTTAGGAAAATTTTCGATGAAAATTATATGAAATATTTTTTGTTGACGCGTTTCTAATTATTAAGTGTGGTTTA